>JAPMOB010247354.1:0-16955 GCA_029875015.1 Lepomis gibbosus
ATGTCATCATGACATAAACTAACATTTACTTGTAGTGCACCTTGGTTTTTGGTTGTGATAAATTTCATGCGTAAATGCATTTTCTGCATTTCCATTTCCAGTCAGTTCCATCAGTTGCGTGTACACTGGAGCATCCATTCACTTATCAACAGAAAATTAATCTAAAACTATTTTGATAATCAAATATCATGAATTTGTTATAAATAAATAGCAAAGACGTACTATGGATTCAGATTCCACTCTATACTTGTGGAGTAATAGTTTTTATGTTGAGCTCAAGGAGCAGAATGGTCGTCCACGAATCACAGGAGTGGCAATTCCCCAGCTCCTCCTGTTCACACAAGTGTCCCTGTGCAAGACACTGAACCCCAAACGGCTACTCTGGGGTCTAGCTAGTACACTGAATGGTAGCTTCTGCCAACGGTGTTTGAATGTGTGTGTGTGACTGAGAGGCAAATAGTAAGACACTTTGGATAAAAGCGCTATATAAATGTAACAGATTTACATGTATGTAACATGTTTATATAAACAGCCACAGAATCTTTTGGATTTTACTTCAATTATTCTTATTAACCAGTGGTAAATCATGGCCGCTGAATAAACAAGCCTCACCCTGACATCACCAGTGGCTCATGAGATTAAAACGTAATAAGCTGCTTTAGGTTGAGAATAGAAACAATAAGTGGAGCAGTCTGAGGCGCACAGACGATGTGAACAGTGTGGAAAAGCGGCACCTGCTCACATGCATTCTGTCTGCCTGCATTCTTTATTCCTGACACTTCACATACTAGCACCCATCAGGACTTGACACCAAAAGGTAAGTCATCTGTCTCTTATTTGGGTTTCTGAAGGCAAAATATTATCCACCTGGTCAACATGACTTTTTAACATGCATCCCAGTAACATAGGAACTTGCCACTTAGACGCTCATTACAATTCAAGTGTTTCCTATATAATGCATTGTTATAAATGTTGTTGTTATTACTATACATTAAGTTAGTTTTATCTATAACCACAACCAATGTTCAGTCAGGCAGAACAAATCCTTTACTTAAGACTGGCTGCTTAATTGGGTACATGTTCAGTCTGTTGGCTGTCAAACAGTACAGGTGTTTGCTGGTCGTGCCAACACAGTCACGTTCCTTAGGGTGAGAACAAAATGTGTTTGAAACACATGGTTAGATGTTTGCAATTTATATTATTATTACTACTTTGTGATCAGTGTTGTGGTAATAATTCACACATCAGTCATTTACTATTATGCTGAATTTTATGCTGAGTAATACTGAATTTATCGAACATTTTCATTTCATGTTCTGTGTTTCCCCAAGATCTGTGTTCATGTCAGTGTGAGGATGAGGAAAAAAATATTAGGCCATAATTGACATGGAAAACGTTATTTCGCCTAATTAATATCCTTGTGGGCTTTGTCGTCTCCCATAATAACTAGGAAATACGAGAATCCCCAGATAAACGATGGCTGCCGAACACACTGATACTCATTTCCAGTTCACCTGAAGCACAGGTAAACAAGCCTTCCTCATTCCCTCATGTTCCCTGTCTTCCAGTGAATGTATAAAATGTAGACGTGTATTCCAAAGTTTACTGCAAACTGACGTCACACAAGAATCACTCAGCCTGCAATGTGGCAAATGTGTGTTGAATTAAAAATAACACAGTTGAAGTTTATAAAGGTAAAATTTACATGTGTAAATATATATATATATATAATATTTTCTTTGACTTGTCTTACAGTTAATTCGAGGCTGTGGTGGATTTAAGAATGAGCAAAAGGGGGAGGAGGAGAAACAGCAAGAGGAGGAAGAGCTCCAGCAGCAGTAAACGTGAGTGAGAGCTTTGGGTGGAGGGGAGGGTGCAGTCAGGTTAATCTTGTGCTTAACTGAGTCACATTTTTCCCACACCTACGCGCACGTTTGCCAATATTTGGACATCTTTAGAATAGTAGAGGATTAGCAATGACTACTGAATACTGGGTTTAATCGATTAGGTTCAAAGCATGTTAGAATCACCACTCCTGTCCATGGAGCATATACTCAGTCACTCGGGATCACTCTGTTCACATGGGCTGCTCCTCATGAAAAAGATCAACCTGGCCCCAGTCTGCTTTCAGATTACTACAGCAACCTGACAAAACTTTTCAGTGGCGGTGGAGCGAGTCTTTAGCACTATCAGCCATGTTGCTGGTAAACAGGACATCAGACATACAAAACAAAAAGGTCTGCAATGGTGAGTGTGCTGCTTGAAGCAACAGCTTGATGATAAAATATGATCACTAGCCAGATACCAAAACACTGCACAGAATACAACTCCAGACACTCATATTCTCCTTTCTAGTGTTTATTTTTTATAAATATATAGATAGATATATTCATTAGTCCTTGGAAATGATATACATGTAAATAAAATACATTATAATAAATAATTACACAAATAAATATCTGCACACATAAATACATAAACCAAATAATAAATAATGCTTACTTATAGTAAGTAAATGCACAAACAATTAACAGGACATAAATAAATAAATAAATAAATAAATAAATAAATAAATAAATAAATAAATAAATAAATAAATGTCTTTCTGTTCACCTACATTTATTTATTTCTCTGCATGTGTGCTAATTAGGTAGGCAGTCCTAACCTCAGTTTAAAGCAGGATTGGTCACAGGAGTCTGATTGGATCTGATCTACCATATCTGGCTCGCTCTGGGGTCCTTCTGACACCTGTACCTGAGTAATGCTGTTAGCTTGCCGTTACAAGCCTGCTAAGCAAGCTGAAGTTGTTGACATTTGTATTATGCAGGCCTGCTGGTTTAGTTTTATGAGCAAATTGCAAATGAAAGCATCATTTTCAAGCTGGTCTGCCTGGAGTCTTCCAACCGGAAGCAATTACATGTGGCTAGTTTGCCAACTAACATCTGACTCACAGAATTTAATTAGCGTAATTAACTTAGTTAGCTTAGCATATATCGTGTCCAGGGAACAATCACTAGGAATCGTTTGCTTCTGTCCAGTCTGTCCTCACCAGGAAAACGGCTGTATAGGCTGATTATTATATAGCTTATTACGACCCATATTTAAATTTTTTGTTAGGCGCAACCTCTAGTGGCAGAATAAGTCAGGTAGAATAAAGACAAAGTCTGTCATCAGGTAAACTCAGGACTTTCAAACAAAGGGTTGAGTCCTGTGTGAAAGAAAGGGAAAATAGACATGTTAATTAAATACTATTTTGTAGATGAATAAGGTCATTTCGTAATGTACTTTTTAAAACCCAAACCTGGAACCTATTTCACTGTTTCTGAAACAACATGCCACCAACACCGACCCTGAATGGATGTTTGATTGAACTTCTCTCCCAAGATCTATTCTTTCATTTTTAATAAACAGACTTCTCTAACTTTTCATGCGTTCCACCAAGTGAAATAACATTTATGCCTCGGAGGAGCGACTGCTGTGTGCATCGCTATCCTCATTTGTACAGTTGATTGGATGTCACCTCTTTCTAAGACGGTAGGCTTTTCACTCCACCTTTGAGTGTGGCCATTAGGAGCAGGTAGCTTTGATTTGCTGTGCATTTCTAAAAGCTTCGTGCATGCACCTTTAAAACTTGTATGGATGCACCTAAATAACTAAGATCAGAGGTTGGAATAGAACTCTGGTTATATTATTTTTTTGAAGAGGGAATTAAATGGATGAACTCTTACGGTATATGTTATGTATGTTAAAATATCGTAAACTAAACTACCTCTACCTAAGTCAAAGATCCTTATTTTAATATATTTAACATAAAGTTTGTTGTTTTTTACTTTCAGAGAGTGTCTCACCATACATCTTTCAAAATCAGAACAAGAGTAGTATCAGCAACAAAGATGATATCGTTGAAAAGGGTGAAACAGACTCTCTTCGAAAGGAAAATGTTCTGTCAGTATCTGAAGATGAGGAGAAAAACAACAATGGTCCACTGAGGGAGAAAAGATTTAAACAGGATTATCATGTGAATTCATTTTCAAACCAAAGGAGCATTTATACCAAAACCACAGAGGACGCAGAGAAAGGAGTGAGGATAGTGACGTTGGTGTCTGTCAATGACGTGGATGATTCCTCCCCAAAGATCACGTTTCAGCAGTCACATGAACCCTTGTGCGAAGATCCCACTCAGTCATCAGCACCAGTTACTAACATTATGAAAATCAACTGTTCCGCATCTCACGTGAAACTTGAATTTCAAGAAGTTCTGCAAGTGAATACATCTGGCATCAAGACCACGTTTGTTTTCATGAACGAAAAGGGGGACTGTGCTGAGACGTTTTTTAACAGCAAATGTGAGAGGACCTGGATACCAAACAATGAGTCATCTGAGCTGCCTTCTGAAAATGTGACCAATTACGGTGGAAACCCAAACGCGAATTACAGATTTAGTTTCGGCAGCATGAGTGAACAAACACAGGCTCACAGTCCAACAAAAATATGGGACAATCCAAACTACTCTCAATGCTGCAGTGACCACAAACAACAAATACCAACAGAAATCTTGACGGCAAATCATCCATCGAGCCCACCACCGCTGTTAAATATCAAACCACAAGGGAAGAGGAAACATTTTCATGAAAGCATTAGTAGTGATCAGTTCTGGGATATACCTCCACCCCGAGAGTTTGCAGACACTAAGCACAACACTTTAGAGGACCTAACCCAGGGCCTGGCTTCCTGTAGGATTGGTGCTTGTAGTCCTGTTGACAAACAGCAATGGAAATTTCATCTGACACCTAACATAACCTTTAGTGAAGAATCTGGATGCCCTTTTTCAGTCGACGAGGAGGAAAGAGCAGATTTGGAATCTTCGTTTGATCAGTATTCAGAAATTGATAACTATGAGCCCATGCTCATGAGACCCTCCCTGTCCACCAACAGGTCCAGCTTCACCACAGATTTCATCAACTGTCAAAAGAGAAGATCCTGGATTAGAAACAACAGTATTGCCACTGTAGAACAAAGACCATGTCCATTACCAAAGAAAAGACGGCAAACATTTCCTGGGATGTCACACGGTCTGGGATTGATGCAAGAGGATTTTCTGCTGCCTTACAGTTTTTCCTCTTTCATCATGTGCTCGCTTCCTCTTCAAATTGAGAGGCTGCACCAGGGCAGTGACAGGTTTTGTGCATATGGATTAGAAAATTCTTCACAAACCAAGGAGGGATTTAAGCCTGTCTCCGAAATCCCCAACAGCCATGATATGTTCACTGTCAACGAGCAAAGTCGAAGACGAAGCAGCATCAGATACCTTCATAAAGACCTCAGACAACAGGAGATGGACAAACAGAGTGTTTGTCAGCACATGGAAAGTCTGGACACTGATGACTGTGGATATAAAGTTGATCAAATTGAAGTTCCAGACAGTGGACTTGACCAAGATATGGGGGAAGCACAATACCACAGCCCTGAGGAGCTCAGTCGAAGAACCCTTGCTATACAAGTCATCCCTCCATCATGCAGTGGCTCAGAGGAACAAATGCCACAGCAACCTTTAATATTATTCCAGGACAATAATGTTGAAAATGCAAGCAAAGAGGATTCAGTCTCAGTTTTACCCAAAAATAGTACATCCTCAGTCAAGACAATAACTGTTGGTGTACTCAAGCAAAGATTCCTGCAGATGGACTCAAAAGTGTCTCTGGGTAGTTGCATAGAAAATCACCTTGGAACTGCTTTTGAAGAGCCCTGCATGTCCCCTTTGCAGGACCTGGATGTACATTCATTAAACACAAATGAAGTCGCAGAGGAGATTGAATCTGAACCATTTGGTGAAAAAGCAGGAAACGCCAGCCCTTCTCTGTCGCTAATGACTGAGGAGATGGATGATCTGCAATTGGACACAGGAAGAAGGGGTACAGACGATTCAGACAAACCTGCCGTCGCCGCATCATGTCCTGTCAAAGGTTCTACAGGCACAGAAATCCAGTCAAAAGAGCAGCTGCGTGAAACCGAAAAGGCAGACAAACAGATTGTACCCAGATGTAAGTTACAGTCGTGTTTGTTAGATGCTTTCAAATAAATATTGAACAACTCATTTCAGGTGAATATTTAGATAAAACTCACTTATTGTGAATGTTTATCATCATTTCCAGCTTCCTTAGAGGCCAAAGAGCATCTGAAGCCTGTCGTTCATAAAGAACCAGAAAGCAGTGGCTCTGACCACTGGGCCAAGAGGCGAAAGCTCTTCAAGGAGAGCAAGCAGTGGAGCTCTACTGGGGGAAGCTCACCCACCAGTGACATCACAGAGGAATCAGGTAAATTTAAAGTTAAAGTTTTACCTGGTGGCCTGTGGAGAAGTTGCTCTGCAGGGGAGGAGGGCCACTCCTCGGCATTCTCGGATGTGCTCAGTCCCCGCGCTGCAGCTCAGCCAGCTCATGTGTTTCTCTCTCTCGTGTGGAGCTCCAATGAGCTCTCGGGCGTTTTCGGCCATTCTCGATCCTGTGTGGCGGCTGGGCTTGTGTCTCTCTCCGTTCAGCATGGCTTGGCTGGGTGTGAACATGGCTAAGTCAACTCCGGTTCTAACTTTTGGTCGTGGTAATTCAGCCGCTGACCTGCCAGATCGGAGCAGGTTACTTGTCGAAGGTTTCTTCGATTCTTTCAGAGTGGGTTAGATCCAGGATACTTCAACACAAGGCCCTGTCCAATGTCAATGGTGCAGAACATTACTCCACCCGCCCTTAATCTGTTCTGTCTCAATTATTTTCTTTGTTCCAAATACTTTTCTAAAAATTTTATAAAGTTAGCACACATCTAATGTCCACGTTATAAAGTTTGGCTCAGTTGTGGAAAGATTCTAAACACTGTTTATAAAAACAGTTAATCACTGTTAACCCAAGTTTATGTCATAAATAGCAAGTGAATTCTGTTGATTCACAAACATGTTACCATATACAATATGTATACGTACAGTATATGACTATGTGTACTTATACGCACAGCAATGATTAAAACACAGTAAACACAATGTAGTCACAGGCATGTCTCTAAAAAAAAGGTACATACGTGTGTGTGGGTGGATCTGTAAAAACTTTTGTTAGTTCAGTTTCTTTTAGAGGCCCCTATATAAACATAAACATAAATTGCATATAAATCTCTACATATATGTACATGTCTATCCATATATGGGTATAGCTAATTAAATTAGAAAAATAGAAGTACTACAGACCGTCTGGCAGAAAGAGAAGGCCTTTGATGTCACTCCTCTTATTGTCAGCACTCATTCTGTCCTGTTGATCAGTGATAATGAATGAATTTTCCAGTTATTTTATTTGTTCCATATTACTGTTATTGAGTTGGGTGGAAGATTTTATAGTGAGGCGACAGATTATTCTTTTAAACGTTCATTATAATTGCCAGTGGTGGCTGTGTCCCATGTCAATTGAAACGGACCCCGCCATCCAAAGGGCCTCAGCTGACGTGTAAAAATTGAATAATTCACCCACTTTCAAAATAAACTACTTACTTCACTCAATGTGTAGAGACATGGACACAGGAAGTAGAGAGAGAGAGAGAGAGAGAGAGAGCTAATGTGGGCGAGTGAGAGAGGGGGACAAATGCAAATATGGACAGAAGTGGCGATGTGATGTAAAAATGATTTTAATATTCATACATTTAAGATGTCCCTTGATCATGAAGCCTACTCCTTTGCTGATTTACTTTGATCATGTTACTGAACAGTTCTGTGCTTTATCAGTTCACGCTTGTCTCCTCTATGGAACCTCTGGCTTTTGGCTGTAGTACAAAATGTTCTGAAATTATTGTAATGTGTTGCTAAACTATTAGATATAAGTCATCCTGTGCATTCAAATGAATAAGAAACGTAAAAAAAACCCTATTTAGCATGACGTCATTAAACAAACTGACATTCTGTCAGCACCCCAAACTGTGACTCCCATACCCTGTGTAGGGGAGACCGGGGTTGGTTGGCACACTTTTCAGTCTCTGCCATCATTTCTCTGGCATAATTTATGCATCTGTGCACACAATTTATTTTCCGACCCTTTAAAAAGATTTGGCGAGTATAAATGTCATTGTTTCAGATTTAATTAAGGGAACTGCTCAGATATTAGGTTGAGCTGTCAGTGCAAATAACACATTTAAGTTCAAATATCTATAATTATTACTGCAAACCAACTTAGGTGATCATTTCATTTCTCCTATCATGGGACATGTTTTAGTGTGTATTCTCCTGTATTTCCTTCTAGTGTCAGAGGACACTCACTCTATGGACATGACAGTTCGAGACATTGAAGACAGGGGCTTTTATACAGAGACTTTCCACTCTTCAGCATGGATTTACCAAGGTGATGATGTGGACTCAGGGGCCATTCCTCCCAGCCTCAACACCAGGACTCGAGCTGTCTCAAGTAAGTCTATTAATGAATGAATGCATGACAATGAAATTACACAAATTAATTACACGTTAGCATAACTCTACACTTGGTGACAACATTATGTAATATAATGTTCATGTAAGACACTTCACTGATTCTTTAAAAACGAGAGTAAGAGTAACATGCTGTTAGCTTTGACTGGGCAATACATTGAACTAAGCAAACGAGTACAGTGTTGCTACACTGAAATAAACTTTCCCCTCTTTTTCAGTTCGTGAGAGGACTGTCAAGATCAGCAAAGGGGCAGGGGAGTATCCTTGGGGCTTCCGAATACAGTTTTCTAAACCAATTGTAGTCACAGAGGTCGATACAAGTAAGTGAATTCCAAACTTGCGGAGGTTTTGTTTTTCTGACATTGTTGGCATTTTGATATTTATACTAAAATCTGGATTTGAAGCTATGGCTGGCAGCCCCACACATGCCTTTGTTAACACTTTTAGTCCTCTGTAAAATTCGATTGCTTGTGTTCAGAACATTGTTCGCATTGTTAGTAACCATCATCTGTGGCAGCAAATGCAGCAATTGTGACTTAAATATATCAGTTTATAGATTTGTTCATACAGTTTCTTCACCTTTTACTAAACCGTCTCAGTGAAAACACAGTTTGCATAACCTTTTATACAAATGCAGTGCAGTGGTGGGCGTGTGCAAACGTGTGCAAACTAATTCACCTAACCTGCATGTCTGTAAACTACCTTCAGTGTGAAGCTGCCAGGCAAGAGGAGACAATTTTTTCACCAAGGATTTGGTCTGTTTGTCCATCTAGTTGGGCGAAGGTCTTGATGCTTTGCTCCGTAAACAAAAATGTTCATTTCTGTTGTTTCAGATGGGGCTGCTGAGGAAGCGGGGTTGATGGTAGGAGACTATGTCCTAGCTGTGAACGGAACCGATGTCACCAGCATTCCTCATTCTGAGGCTGCTGATTTGGCCAGGCAAGGTATGCTGTTTCCAGGCACACTTCATCCAATCCACTAAGGAGTTTTATGTAGAGTAAAAGCCAATGTTTCAGTGCTCTGACAATACTAAAATGTTTGGTTAAGGTCAGAAACACGTAGCAGAGGTTGGAGGTGACATATCTGTCACTTTTAACACTTTTAATTATGTTTTAAATGAACTTTGGGTTTTTGACATTTTTGCCAAATATTTAGTCTTTTAATAATAGAATTAAAATACTTAAATGGATATTAATTAAAATGTTATGTTGCTGATATTGTAGGTCCAGATGTTTTAACGTTGACCATTGGGTCAGACATCGCTCGAAGTCCTAACACCCCCAGACCAGCATGTCGTGGTTATCTTCACAAGCGTACCCAGTCTGGTCTGATCAAAGGCTGGAGGAAGAGGTGGTTTGTGCTCACACATGAGTGTTGCCTTTACTACTACAGACACAAACGGGTGAGCAGGGAGCAGTCATCATCATTATGTAGTGTAGTTTCTGAAAACAACAGTCCAACAAGTGTCCTTTTGACATTACTTTATGTTTATTACAGGATGAAGGTAAGGGGCGGGCTTTGTCAGCAGTAAAGCTGGAAGGGGCTGAGGTGGGCCCAGATGTTTCCTTGGGAAAACCGTTTGTGTTCAAGTGCCGCCCTCAGTCTGGCAATCGAGTGTACTTCTTCTGTGCCACTTCCAACCAGGAGATGAAAAGGTATTGGACAGATACAAATCACTGACTGGCAAACACCAAACACGCCAAAGATCGTTTTCATTATGTCTCTGTTTTATGTGTATTTTACATTAGCACAAAAAGTTAAATGGAAATGCTGATAAAAAAATAAAACACTGGCATCTAAAATATTGCAAGACATTTTTTATGCTTGGCTAAAAGATGTGACCAGGCAAGCAAGTGTTTTTTTGTGTCTGTCAGTCAGAAATTTTATCCGCCAAGTTTTTTCACATCATAGATCAACTCACTGGGTGAAGCCATAGTGTAACAGAAAAGTCTGAGAAAGGAGATGGGGGGTCAGAAACCAGGCTTTCACCACGGAGACAGGTGTTTGTTTCCTGTGTGAAAAGTCTAAGTCTAAGTGATGTTAAGTAACTTACGTAAGTGATGTTACTCACGTGAGTAACGGAGTTATTTTAACCCATACCATGATGTTTACCTAAACCTAACCAAATTGTGATGCTTTACAACATTAACCACTAGTTTCAATGTGGTTTTAGATCTAAACATAACACCACCACGGCCACCGTGCTTTTTGTCAATTATACTGTGAATGCCCTTGATGATAGAAAGTACTGTACTGCGTTGTTTGTAGACTTGTCAAAAGCTTTTGACACTGTTGACCATGCTATCCTCCTTAGTAAGCTGTCATCGATAGAAGTAGGCACCGAGGTCTGCCCATGGTTCTATGTCTATCTTAAAGATAGAACTCAGACCATTTTTGTGAACAGCATGAAGTCACTAATTTCCACTAGAGAAATAAATATAAATACAAGAACACAGATGTTGATTACCTTGGAGACTCCAGTGTGTGTGATTAAGGGGTGTGCGACTATTCCTACAATGAGCTAACCTTACTACATGTGTCTTTATGTTGAGTTTTCACTTTCAGCCAAAGTAAGGGATGGCCCAACAATTTTACCTGCCATTGCCAACAATTTTACCCATATTTAGAAAGGTTGGAGGTGGATTCTTGTAGAAATCTTCTCCTGTTTAAACTTTATCTTTGTGATTGTAGGTGGCTGGAAGCTATGTCGAAAGCTGTTCATCCCATCACACAGGTAACATCAAAATCTTTCAGATCAAATGAGCCTTGTACAGCAGAATAAAAAAGTATGTTATTTTGACTCTAATATTTAACCCAGCGGTGGATTACGATGAATGTGTCAGGCTATTGCTCACACTCACACATCATATTTAGCCATTTAACACTAATCCACCTCAACTCTTGTTTTTCAGAACCATGTGTGGGTGGATGTCACCAAACACAACTCTAATCTGCCCCCGCTGGCGGTGAAAAACCCAGAGTGTCTAGGATTGCTTCATAAAATGGACAAAAACAAGGACATGTGGGTACAGCACTACTGCATTCTGAAGGATGGATGCCTCTCCTTGTACAGCGGTATCCGCGCAACTCATGCTCATGGTATGGGTATATGTCATGTCTAAAAAAAATGTTTTTCCCTTGTTCTAGAAATTTTAGTTTACATTATTGAAGTATGAGATTGTTATTTTTTGGTCCTATTGTGTTTTTGGGTCATATGTACTTATCTAGTATCATGTTTATTTGCCATTTCTTCTAAATTATTTGTCTATTGATATATAAGGCACGAGTAAGATTTGTGAGTATGTCGATGTATGAGTGCATTTATGATATTAATCTGATGTACATTCAGTATACAGGTATCTAGTACATTAATTTCATGGAAGTATGACTGAATTATTTTGAATGGCTGCCTTATGAGGATGAGGAAGTAGGTGATTGGTGTAGCCAAAATAAGTCACCTCCTATAAAAGATGGCTTCTCACTATGTAACACCATTTGCCTGAAGAAGGTCTTGTACCGAAACGTTGTGTTAATATACTCTTTGCAAGTTAGACAGTGTGCGGGAGTTTTCCTTTGCTACGTTTGACTTTTTTTCTCCCCCCTCCGACGCACCTGTCTCCTGTTTTAGGGGTGCGAAGTTAATTACTGTTATATCTCAAATGTTGACATACAGCGTGATAGCATTTTTTGTGGGTATGCAGAATCTAAAACAAGATTACAGGACGGAGGAACATTCATTTTTCATGTCAATTCACGCTACCACTTAAAAATACTTATTTGGGGTGAAAATCCCTTTCGTTTTTCTGCCCTTTATATCATACATACGCTGCTCAAAAAAATCCCATTATGAGCTGCCGTGATGACAGTCACACAAGTTGGATCAGCCTGTGAGTTCATTTATTTCTTTGATTTTCAGTGTGATTTTGAATCCAGCCTGTTGGTTGGCAATCTCTACAACTTATACAATGTACAGTAAAGATTTAGAACTGGACAATTTTTTTTAGAGATCTGATGTGTGATTTAAGTGTTCCCTTAACTTTTTGAACAGTGTATTTATCCTCTATTTACCATATATCTAATCTCCTAGTGTCAGTGTTTTTTGTAGTTCTTGTATATTTTTCGAAGTAAATTTTAGTATATTTGTAGGGGTTCATGTGCAGTGATAAAGAATATGAAGACTCATTAAAACTTCAGAAAAGCAATTTAACCATATTCATTCATTGTGTGAATTTAGGCTGACAATATGACAACAGTCTGATTTAAAATTTATGAGCAATTAGTTTTTTAAAGCTGCATTAATTTATTTTTTGGCCACTTGAGGGCAGATATGGAGCGATATTAGCAATCTGAGTTTCCACCTGATGGAAGTCCAACATGGACTCAATTTTTAGCATTGGTCTCCACCAATTTCACATAACTTTTACTGCTTAATGTTCCACTTTTTTCACCAGGTAGTCACTAATTGTGTCTGTCTGCTGTTTGGTGCTGGGCAGTTATACAGTGAGTTTATCACAGATTTAATTCACGTGACGCAAAGTCAAATCTAACGGGTGACAGAAAAAATAATTGTGTGGCAAAACAGCCCGAGGGTCGGTTTCCAGGGATGGTTTAGGTCTATTTAGGGAAGAGTCACTGCACAGCAATACAAAATTGTTTCAAATGATCACCTGTATTCTGTGATGAACATTCTGTTTTGAAAGTGCTCTCAGGACATGAGGGCTTATTGAATGGTTTGTAGTATGAAAATGATGTGAATCATATGCTGTGGCCTTCGCAGCCCAACTAACCTTTGAAAACTAATTACTCTATGCCAATTCTTCAATTAACTTCCATAATGATGACATTGGTAAAGGGAATGCTAAAACTCTGAACAAAGAGTTATATATTGATCAGCATGCATTATCATCTGTGTCTTCAGGTGGGATCTACCTTCAGGGGTACATGGTGCGAGAGCAGCCCTATGGATCCAAGAAATCCACCATTGAGCTGAAACCCCCGTCTGATGAGTTCAAGACGTTCTACCTCTGTGCTGACAATCCTAATGAGAATAAACGGTGAGGGTTGAACTGTAGTTTTTAAAATTTCCAATACTTTGGTGCAGGGTTTTTCTTTGTATTTCCAATGTATTTTACAAAATGAGACACCGTCAGTCAATTAGGGGTAGAAGAAGTATTAAAATCCTACTTAAATAAAAGTACTAATACCACACTGTAAAAACCCTTACAAGTAAGTTCTCTAAATTGTTACTTCGCTACTTAATAAAAGTATGAAAGATAATCGGGAAATGTACCTCAAGTATTAAATGGCCCTGTGACTGTTTTTATCTATTAGATTATATGATATTAGACTATTTTATCATTAGATTATTATTACTCATGCCTGCAATGTAATGTAAAAGTAGGATTTTACAGTTGCAGTTGATTGAAGTGGAGCTACTTTTCAGCTACCTAATGGTTATTTTCATTATGAATTAATCAGCTGATTATTTTCTTGATTAATCAATTGTTTCGTTTGTAAAAAATCTGAAAATAGTGAGAAATGACCATCACATTTAACCAAATTGACAAAAATCAAATCATTAAAAAAAATATAGTTATTAAAATAATAAAAAGGAAAAGCTGCAAATCTTCACATTTGTTAAGCTGGAACCAAAAATTGTTTTTACATGAAAGCTGACTTAAAATGATGATCAAAATAGTTGCCAATTAATTGTCTGTCAACTAATTATCTAATTGATCAACTTATTATTGTACTTACATGTAACATTGCGTACTTTATTTTATAACTGAACATTTATAAGCTTTTCGTATGTTTTGTGTGCAGAAATCTAAATATGTAAAGTAGCTATGAACTAAAGCTGTCAAACAGTTGTAGTAGAGTAAAAAGATGGAACTGGAGGTTTCCCAAGTATGTTTCTAAGCTAGAAGCTGTAGAGTAACTTAAGTGATCAGATGATTGATTATGTTTTTTCTTGGAGTTTTTTTCCGCCACAGCAAACGAATCACAGTGATCTGTAGCTGCTAACAAGCTTGCTTTTCACTGTTTTACACCCTTCAGCAGTGACCACGGTTAATAAATGATATGGTCTTCTGCTTTATTGCACATTAATTAATATTCAAGTATACTGAATATATTCAACATTTCGCCCAGCCCAAGTTGCACCACTGGTCTTGCATAAAAAGCCACTTTGTTGTGTTTGTTGATTTTTCTGGGATCTTTTTAAAATTAGTTTTTTTAATCTACCTTCCGGTAATCTGGTATTGGTACAGAAACTCAGGCATCATATCAGCTGTATCAAGCTCCTGGACTGGGAAGAGGTGTAAAACAGTGACATTCAGAACACATGTTGTCAAGTTGATATTCTTGATTGTTTCTACAGATGGATCATTGCTATCAAAGCTTCAATAAAGAAATGGCTGCCTTTACATCAGGCCCTTCAGCACTACATGACTCGACCACCAGAAGAGACCAGAATGTGAGAGACAGTGTCCTCTGTAAATACTGACTGCAGCATGACTTACCCGGTGGACCACTGGATGAGCCACCTGTAACCATTGCTGATTTCTGCACTGTGTTCCCTGTGCTGCCAGTTTGTCATGGACAATAACTTCACTCAGAAAAATCCTGCTGCTAGAGAATTTAGTTAGTAGTGCCCTCAGTCAGTGCCTCCTCATTTAGACACAGCTCAAGAGTGAAATGGTAAACTGCAAACCGAAAAGTGCAAATGGAAATGTGAGGGAGAACAAAAAATACTTTTTTATTTATTCACTTTCATTAAAACGTTCAGTTGGAGCTTTTCCATTTGTCCATCTATGACCCAATCATCCTTAGATCAAAAATAATATACCATTGTGTCTTCTTCTTTTCCATTTATGTCCCTCACACTTTCTGCATTCCCATCTACATCAGTAACACCTACTAACACTTTACCTAAGCAGTCAGAATATTATGGACTGTTTGGGACATTTAGATGGTGCCATAAGATTTTCAAAATAACGTTGGGAAAATCATAAAACCACCTCTGGTTTCTGTTTTCTCAAAGGTTTCTTTTCTGTGTTCACTGTACTGCATGCATTTTAATTTACAACCAAACTTGATTAATAACAGACAATTCTGAGATTAAGACAAATAACAGGCCCCATGAAAATACTGATGATGTGTTCTGTATTGCTGTGTTTTTCTGCTACACTGTAAACTCACTTTTAGAATTTAAATGTTCTCTCATGCTTTTTATACTGCTTTCAATCACTCCATACCGATAGCTCATCAATGTGTTAGCCAAATAAATGCTACAGTCATATCTACCGAGTCTTTGTCTGCTACTAAAATGTAATTACTGTTCATTAAGGGGGCAAAGGATCACAAAACTCACGGTTCAGATCATATCACGGATTTGAGTCATTTCTTGGATCAGCAAGAAAAAAAAAATTAAATTTGCTACTTTGGTTCTCACATATCCAGCTCTCTGTCTGTAGTCACCACTCTGTAGTGTTGCTCAGTGTCCCGCCTGCAGCACTAGCTGATTGGTTAGCCAGCCACACTCCAGGGATTTATAATGCACGTTTTTTATTTCATTGTAAAATTTGGAATAAGAACAAGTTCAGAAACTGGCCCATTCCTCGCTCATCCCGCACTGCAGCAGCTAATAAGGGACAATAGAAAACAAACTTACTATTATTACTACGTACTATTATTATTATTAATTTGCTATTTCCTATTTTCTTTGTTGCGCTCTTTCTTTTTGTCCTCTGACAAAGATGCGAGTGATGACCACGAAACAGGATCACTCCTTTCTTCTCTGAAGAAAAAACAACAGCACATAAATAATTGTAACTGATGACGTTCTATAAATTCAACTTTAACTTGACTCCACTAAAACATAAAATGTAGCTTAAGAACTTTTAACAAAAGTATAAATTTCAGCTGAATAATAACTGTAACTGTTTGTTTTTTGCTACTTAAACATGATATTCTGAAGTTTCGGAAGATGCCACCCTTCTCAAATGGATATTTTTGAAATTATTATTTTTTTAAATTTTAGAATAAGAAAGCTTTCCATATCCTTTAGTAAAGAACAGATACAATCTTTCCAGCTAGGAGAGGCCAATTTGACTAGAGAGATAAGTCTCTCTACAATTACTGATGCTGGCAAAAGGAAATTACTCACACTACAAACCAAACTGGATGATATTTACACAAGTAAAGTAATGGGAGCTTACAGTGGATCTAAAGCCAAGTGGGTTGAAGAAGGAAAGAGAATTTTTTCTTATTTCTGCCAAGAGAAAGCCAGAAAAAAATAGTAGGGCTATATTGATCATTAGTGAAAATGAATGTTCTGACCCCAACAGAATTGCCAATGAAACAAATTCCTTCTATAGCATTATATTCTTCTATCAATTCTCACCCGATGCAGCATTAGTCCTCAAATAACTGAAGATTCGGAGGCAGAAATTTCATATGAGGACCAAGATAAAACAATACAATGCTTGACTTCTGAATGCTCTCATGG
>JAPMOB010247355.1:0-31145 GCA_029875015.1 Lepomis gibbosus
TCTCTCTCTCTCTCTCTCTCTCTCTCTCTCTCTCTCTCTCTCTCTCTCTCTCTCTCTCTCTCTCTCTCTCTCTCTCTGTTTTGGACAGTTGCTTGTTGAGTTTACACACTGCTCTATGTAGCTGCCTTCCTCCCTCCCTTTCTGCTCCTCAGTCAGTCTGCCTTTCCTTATTAGGTAATGTTCTCTTGTTTGTGAGTTCCTACAGCCACAGCTTGCCTCCATTTTCTTCTCTCTTTTTTTTTGCTGCATCTTCATTTTTTTCCCAATCTGTCTTTGCATTTGACAACTCTTTTCTGTAGTCGTTCCTTTTTTTACTTCCCACCCCGTCCAATTCTCTCATACTCGTCCGTCTGTGTATGCGATCTGTCTCTCTTTTCCCTCCACACACACTTTTTCACATATGCTCATGGTGACGTCGTTCCAGCAGAAACTTTTCCTTCTCGCTCGTCTCTTTCCCCCTCCTCCCTAGATCTGTATCTTCCCTCTTTTATGGCCTCATTACAGTCAGGAACGTGTGCGTGCGTGTGCATGTGGTCTCATGCAACAGGAGTTTTTTTTAGGACAAAGAAAAGAGTTGCTGACAGTGTGTCTGGGCTTTATTTCTAACAGAAATTGGATCAAATCAGACTACTATAATACACTTTTTATAATTTAATCCTCTGTTCGATCAGTCTTTGTCAAATCCCTGACAGGCTTTTTGTCTCTGACAGAGCTCAGGTCTGCCTGTTACACTATTTAACAATGTTTGTTGTTGTAGTTTCTATGTGTTTTGGCTGCCTTATTGGCTGATGGACTGCCCCTAAAGCATTTCCAACTGCTGGCTTCCCATGTGAACGCTGTCGCCATGAATGTGTGTTTGTGTTCACATTTATGTGTGACTGGCTAAGACCTACTAATGACCAGTCACATACCCAAGATACTGTCAGTCCATTTCAGGTGGGAGTGGAGTTAAATTGTTTTATAGAAAGATGCAACAGGGTGTACAGCTACAGTGAGCACTAAATTTGATGTCAATAAAGCGTGCTGCTCAGGGTTAATGATCACCTATAGAATTTATTTGAATAACCCACCCTGTCCCCCCTAATGCTTGTCCCCATACCCTCCCCTTGCCACAACCAGCCACCCCCCTCCAATCAAAATTGGTTCTCAATTCAGATCTAGATTCAGATTCTAATCGCCGCCTGTGCATGTGACATAAAGAAGCAGGTTTGATTGAGGAGGCGAGTCGCTCCCGGTGTGTAAGTAATGTGAACATTATATAAAGGGTAGTTACTTTAGTCAGCTGTAACATGGCTGCTTTAAGCATAATAGTTACTGAAAGTATTTGTGATCGCTGTCACACAAGGAAAAAAAAAAGTCCTGTTCATGGAATTTTACCGCAGCGTCCTCCTGTATTCTTCACAGGATGAAATCAGAAACACTGAGCTTGCTAGATAACTGTAGCGACAGTCACAGCAAGGGTCAATCATAGAATTGCAGTACAGTTATTGACAGTCATATGTTACATGCTGCTACCAGTGTGTAGAGTCGATGCTAAAAGTCAACTAATGTGTTGAAGTAAAGCAGGTCTCTATCAGCAATCTGCCAGTAGGAGTTCCCCCAGCACCAGCCTGCCTTGCTTTTTATTAAATTCTAACTGAGAGTCGTCATTGAGTAACAGTAAGGTCTATTTGTGTGGGATGCTTTGCCTGTCAGCTTTGGACAAAACTTACATATGTATACTGGGGGCTGCTCGATTATGTCAAAAATCATAATTATGATTATTTAAAACAATCACTCATTGATGTAGGAAACATCGTGCATTTATTGAACTTTAAAAAAAAACAAAAAAAAAACTTTTTATGGCTGACCCAAATACCTCATAGCGTCTGCCGTTGCCATGTGTTAAATGCCATAAGATTAAGCTAATGGCGACTAGCAGGTTATAGTAGCTATAACCCCTGTCATCTTGGCTGGAGATAAACTAAACATGTCACAGCCTGGCTGTGAGTGATTTTTCGCTTTTAAGGAGAGAGCGCATCACTGAGAAGGAAAGTGGCGCGCTGGGTTTATAAGACAAGACAAAACGAGAACATCATTGCGAGACGGAATGCGGCACAAGTAATGACAGGGTTTAGAAAACACAGGGACTGAACTTAAAATGAAGAAGCTGGTGGTTTGTGTTCTTAGAGGAGCAGAAGGTGTTTCACCGCTCATTGTTCCAAATTATGTCGTCATCCTTTCGTCTCTGAGCATAGACAGGTCCTTCTGTTGCCTGGACAGTAGGTTGGAATATATTACAGGTCCAAACCCCTGGAGGGGAGAGAGTTCAGTGGATATTGGCTGTCTTTAAAAGATCTGGATAAAAAAATGCAGCCAATAGGATGCCAAAATTATTAATTCATGGGAAATCATATTGAATACATGAGTGAGTTGAATTGAACTTGAGCTTGCACATAAGTCCCCACACACCACATACCACTAAAGTGCTAGAGTTTTTTTTTTTCTATAGCACAGCATCAGTGTTAGATCTCAATCCCCCCCTTCTTTCGTTGTCTGCGGCCTCCACTTTACTACCTTCACATCCACTGTGCTCGCCCACTCGGTGCCTTCTCCTCAACTTGTCTCCATCCCCTGACCATGTCTCCCCTCCCTCCTTCTGTACATCTGTCCCCTGACTCTCCCTTTCCTTTCCTTCCACACCTCTGTTTACCCGCCCCCCCAGTCTGTCTGCGTCCCTCCCTGCCCTGAGGATGTGTACAGCCCTACATGGTCAGAGAGCACCACGGCTCATTAGTAGTCAGAGCCCAGGAAATACCGAGAAATTACCAGACAGGAGGGCGGGAGGTGGTCAGGAAGAATGACTGATAACAGTTTTAAGGAGAGAAAGTGGTGAAGAAATATCCTGATGGAAGATTGATTTTACAGAAAATCTTTTAATTGGCATTTTTACCAGTATGCAGCTATCTTAGGCTCATCCTGTTCTATTATGTGCAATAAAATACAGTTGATGTAATCATTTTAAAAGGAAGTGGTATTTAAAATGTATTTAAAATGGATAAATGGATAGATACTGTAATACTATTTTACATTAGTGACACATTAAGTTCTTATATTGCCATATTTTGAGTGTAAAAAGTTTAAAATATGCATGAGCTTATGTGTATAATCTTAGAATTGTTATTCCATGATCCGTGCAGTTTTTTTCATCATTACAGCATCAGTCGGAATACACTACAAAAAACATTTTTTAAACAGATGATCTGCAGGTCTTGAAAAGCTGAATTCAGCTCTTGTCATTACCGCAGTAACTAGGAAGCTCATCATCCGCTCAAGAGTCAATTTTAGCAAAAATGTCAGTGAACTTAAATAAGTAAATAATTTTAAATTCCTTAATCCATACATCCATCCATTTTATGTTGCTTATTTGCGACCCGGTCACATTAACTTAACCTTTTTTTTTATTTTTTAGAAAAATACTAAAAAAAATTGATATAATAAATAACTCTAGGCTGAATTGTCATTACTGGTTTTCATACTTCTAAGCGGTATTTAAAAGGTCTTCAATTTAACTTGGTGAGTCCTGCAGAAACCCTGTTAAAGTTTTCAAAGTGACTGCATAATTATGTTTTCACATATTTTTGAAAATGTTTTCATTTTCTATTGTTATAATGGAGGGTCAAATATTCCCATTAACAGGCACATGACTTCCCTGATCAATCCAGGAAATGGTGGAACACACACACAAATACTGACTAAGGGTGCTTCTCAAGTCTCTTAATTGCATCCACGTTTCCCTCACTTGCATCTTTTCCTTGCGTCTTAGTCCACCCACCGGGGATGCAGAGGAAACCAAGCATGGAAGGAAGGAACGAGGAAATATGTTTAGAGACATGAGACGTCCTTTCCTCCCAAGCGTCACGTAAAGTGACGTCGGTTTCTGATGACGGCGGCAGCTGATCGCAGCTCAGCCGGCTGCTTTCATCAGATGCTTTGCTCGCTTCATTAGATACTTTGATGCAGTTTAGTGACTTGTCCGACTCCTTAAGCGTATTATGTTTTATCGTCGTCTATTTGACTAAGCACAGGTATGACCAGCCTCGTGTGACTGAATAGAAACTGTATTATTTAATGATGATTTAAGTAAAACATAAATAAAAGTTGATATAAAAAATATTAAAAAGTTGAAATAAAAGAAGACTTTGCAGTGATGTGCTTGAGGTTAAGGTTATCTGTCCTGATGTATCAAGTCAGTCCGCTGCAGCATTCAATCATAGCTGCTCAGAGATCGCTCCTCGCAAATAAGATCTTTGGGACGGCCTGCAAGACGGCAGAGCGTTCAAGCGAGGAGCGAGGAAACAACAAATAAGAGACTTGAGAAGCACCCTAAGCTGCTCTCTCCTCTCCTTCAGTCTCTGCTGCAGACCTGAAACAATCTGGAATGAAGACTCTGGAGCATGTGGCCATTACCGTGACCATAACCCATCCTTGGCGGGGCAACGTGGAGATTCTGTTGGTCTGCCCCAGCGGTATGACATCAGTCATTGGGGCACACCGTCCTGGCGACAGGTACACACTCGCACACACCCATTCACTGGTATTGTTTTGATACCAGTAAAATGTGATTAAAATGTGGTAAAAAGTGAAACCTGTGTCTTAACTTACTGGAGTAAAAGGAATTATTCTTATAGCTACAAAAGGAAATAGGCAATAATATATGACAGTACCTCAAAAAATACTTTTGACTCAAATCCAATAAAGTAGTCTCTTTGTGTTTTGCACAGTAACTCAGGGTACCAGGACTGGACTTTCTCCACTGTGCGCTGCTGGGGCGAGACAGCTGAAGGCCAGTACACCCTCAGGATATCTGACCACAGTAAGACCCTGCTCAAGCACTGACACTGACGTGTCAGCAATGGGATGGGAAAGTCTTTTCAGGAGTGGGAAACACAAACGCACACATTTCTGTTATTGTTGGTTCCCCCTGACGTCGTGCACATCACCTTGCCACACTGACCCTCCTCTCTCTGCTCTTGTAGCAAAGCCCTTGTCTGCCCCGTTGGGAGTGTTAAAGCAGTGGGCGTTGACCCTGTATGGTTCCTCTATGACACAGACCGAAGTCAGGAACAGACAGAGGTAAGACTTGGCAGGCTTTTCATGCTGCCACCTGGACAATGTTAAGATGATCTGTTTGTTTTTCTTTCTTGGCGCATTAAGCCTGTTTTCCCTGCAAGGGTGTTCTGTTTTCATTGCCATTTTGATTATTTGTTGCCTTATTTTTCCTTTGATCTTAGTTTCTCATTTTTAATTAATTCAAATTCTCATAACCTGAATCCAGTGATAATGGCTGATATATTTTATGTCAATTACTTTGAACTGCCTTGTTGTTGAAATGCGTTATACAAATAAACTTCTTGCCTAGAAATATGTTGTGCATTTTGACTGACAGGTTGGTGGAGGAGGCTATGAGTGGCAAATATCTGGACAGCAACTTCTCTCTGCCCTGCCCTCCAGGCCTGGATATTCCTCCAGAGATCGTGAGCCCTTTCACCTCCAACAACCTTAAGGTAAACTGTACACAACCCGAAACCAAATTCCCCGCATATTTACCATGTCTGTCTTTAACCTTTCTATCTTCTCTTACCCCTCTCAGCCTCTGAGAGGCCAGGACAGTTTACTTTTTGCTTTGTCATTCAAATGAATTCAGTAACTCACTAACTGTGGTGTAACCGCCTATAAGATTTGTGATCTTCAACATGCCCTCACTTCCTGTATGCATGTTCCCTGCATGTAGGGACTTCTCCAAGGTACACTGTATTCCACACAAGGAATTGATGGAGTTTTGATATTACCAAAAAAAATGTTTTAAATTAAATGGTTGGGATAGGCTTTTTTTTTTCCTCACTGCAAACTCATCAAAAAATCAACATTGAAAGTAGGGTGACCAGACGTTCCGAAAAATCCGGGACAGTCCCAAATTACGAGTAGTTGTCCTGACCCCTTCCGGTTAATACCTAATATGAGTTTTCATTATAGCCTAATATAACATTAAATACAGATCGTTGTATAGTTCTCTTGCTCCAACAGGGGTTGCAGGTTATCCGTAGACCCACATTGCGTCAACAGCATTGTTATAGCCACAAAGTCGCAACAGTTGTTGTGCTCTTTTCCCCTTTTTGTTTTGTGCAGACAGATGTGACACTGCACTGATGACATGAATAAAATAAATAGGTAAAACATCATGACTTACCTACATATCCACAGTTGTGTTTTTCCTAATAACAGACAGGTGACTTCATGAACAAAAGTAATTAATGTTAGCGTTGTGTTTTGATTTTCACGTGTATTAATATTATAACATTAATATTATTAGTATTAATCTTCATTGACACTCAATGTACCGGTAGCCATTTTTAGGTCTGAACCCAACTGTGGATTTGGTGTATCATTACACCCCTAATATCCATATAACCATAACCTCTCATTTGAAGCCTGAACTTATTGAATCTGTGGAAATGAGAGCAGGACGGTGGCTGGCAGGAATTTCTGCCTGCCAGTTACTATTTGTGGTGAAATAACTCCAAAATTCATGCATCTTTAAAGAAGTACTTAAAAAAAGAAAAGGTTTGTTGTCATTACATCTTGGTCGTATTCCTACAGAGGTTGGATGCACTCACTACTACTCTTACTACAACTCACTTTGAACAAAAGCATTGGCGCATTGTTTTGTAATAATATTCACCACCATGTTGGCAGTCCCCATCCCCGGCCAGAGGAATACTAATACTAAGGTCAAAGAGTGCTTCGACTTGGTCGTCAACTTTACGTTGACGACTTCTCCTTTCCCCCTCTTTGTAGCCGTTCTTGCCTTTTGTCTTCCTCCTCGTCCACACATGCATCCATCAGAGGTTTAGTGCTGTTGTGATTTACCTCCTCTATCTCTCTCCTTTGTCCTCCCCTCCAGTTTCTGCTGTTGCTGGGCTGCTTTGCTCTTTTCTGGTCTCTCTACTACACACTGGAGGTCACACTGGCCCACCTGGACATCAGATGGGGAGGTCACCGGTGCAGGAGGGGACGCCGAGGGAGAGGAGTGGAGGAGGCGGTGGTAGAGGACGGGGAGGATGAGGAGGAAGAGGACCAGGACTCAGGGGTGGAGTTGCACTCAGTACTGGACTCTGAAGCCAAACCATTGATTTTAAATGGAGAGCAGCTGACAACATAGCACTGAGCCAGATGATGGGTCTAAAACATCTCACTGTCTGTGCTCATGGGACATCTCAGGCTTTTACCCTCTCCTCCCCACCCACCCAGCCTCCAGTGGAGGGGAGATCCTTGTCTGCAAACAAGTGGCCTTGTATGAAACCTTTGTGTTTGTGCTGGAGCAGCACATGCAGGAGTGTGTGTGTTCTTGTACACTTGTCCCTCTATCAAATGTCCTCGTAAGGAAAGAGAAAAATTATTTTAATCCTTCTATGTGAGGATATTAGCTCAGTCCTGGGGTTTCGTTTCCACATCAAGGTTAGGTTTGTGTTAGAGCATGTACAACATGCAACGGCACGTTTGCAGATATGAAAGAATACAGGCTTGTCTGTATGTAAATGTCTACCCAGAGAGGAACAGAGTTTACTGATTAGTGGGATACACTTGTGGGGTAATTAAACCAAGAGAAATGCGTGAAAAATGTGATGTGCACTATGGGAAGGTACGAATCTGCTGTGGTTAGGTGTGTGTGCTCTGTGTGTGTGTGTATGTGTGACCCAGGTGGGTGTGCTTGTAATATGTAAAAGGTCTTCCTTGAAAAAGTGTCCTCCTTTGTGAGGTTCCTAGAACATATTGCTGATTTTTAAAAATAAGATTTATTTTCTGAGGTATTATTTAATGCATTTGATTAAGGTGGGGTTATTATCTGTGGGTTATCAACTAACTACTGATGAAAACTTGAAGTGGGATTTTCAAGTGTGGCATTTATATATGTATTTTTTTATGAAGTGTAATATATACACAATGTGTGCCTGCGGTACAGAAACATACCAACTGTGTTTAATGATTTATACAAAGTGTTTTTGAGAATGTATTAAAGCGTTCTACTTTTGTAATGGAAGGGAGTGTTTGGAGTGAAGACATCACAAGTCACAGGTGATGTGAAGGATAATAAAAGACTGTTGGAAGAATGTTCTCTTGGATGGTTTTTGAAACAGTTATACATGAAATAACACTTTAATATCAATGAATTTTGATTTTATCATACAATTATGCATATAGACATATGCCAATGTATGTGCAATTATTTATGGGGACCATTCACAATATATATGTTGCAACAGTAGGGAATAAAATATTATAATACAATTACTAGTACAAATCACAATGCATGCATTGTTGTAATACATATCCTGTAGTTTGACCTCCATTAAATTGGCTATGACTTGATCACTGATGATCTTCTGCAGGGCAGCTTCCACATGCTGCTTGAACACATGGAAGTAAGTGGGTCTGACTGAGGCTACACTCACGTGGACAACGATCGGTCTTTTACAGCTTTTAACATCAACATTTAACATGTCCATTTGTGTATTGAAAAGAGTTATTGGTCACCGTAGTTTTTGTCGCCTTGCCATTTACAGCACAACTCCAGAAAAAGACATGCATTTTTGCACAAAGACAGGACTGTGCGTTATATCCACAAAGATAATGTTTGCAGAAGCATTTGAAAGAATGAGCTTATCATTAGAAATATTTGTAGTAAAGATCCGGTGTATGCAGACAACACTTTCCCAAACTTCCCATTTCCCAGAATGATTAAATTGAGATACCCAAAATCACAAAGTCAATTCAAAGATGTATTTCAAAGTCATTATTTAATAAGACAATGTACAAAAATATTGGCGCTGATACAGCAGGCGTAGCATTGTGGGTAGACAAAAACTTGCCAGATGAAACTGGACAGTTATCTATAATATGAGTGCTGTTTGTTAAACCTTGTAGAAAAAAGGAACAGCTTGACTTTGGCACGTGGTCATCTTGGTTTTTTTTCTCCCTTTAAGGCAACGCTTTGGTCATTTTTATGGTTACTATTTCCGCTTTAAGACTACAAACATTCAGTTGTACTGGTCCTAACTGCAGTGGGAAGGACTAAGCATGGTGAGCTCTGCAATGGTCACCAGTGAAAGCATCTACATAAGGGATTCAGGGCAAGTGTCAAGACCAGGAAGTAGGGGGTAATGGTTAGAAAGTAACTAAATTGTAAAGCAGAAAACATTTTATGATGAAGGTTTTTTTTAGTGGACCGGTTTAACGCTTACAGGCTCAAAGGTGTAAGGGGTTGAAGAGGTTCTGTGGCTCAGTGATTTTACAGGATCTGTCGGGCTCTTCCGTAGCTCATGCCCTCCTGACTGGCTCCCTTATTGGACCCCATCTGAAGGCCAATAACATTTTTACCCGCCTTCAGCTGGTCGTCGGTGAACTCTCGCTTGTTCTCCATTGCTTTCCTGCAGCACAACATTGAAAATGTCACTAAATAATTCAAACTGAACTCCAGTATCATGTGAATGCTTCTTCTAATTGGAGTCAGATTTGTTGAGATAAAGCTGTTTCCATTTCATGTATTGGACTCACTTGAAGAACCAGTTAGGATCTCCGTTGTATGTGCCTTCATCCTTAGTGATGGCCAAGCTACCCAGAGCTGACAGGGTCCTCTGCACCGCCGCCAGGTCCTTACCTGTCACCAAACACACATCCAGCTAGGATTAGTACAACAGTCACATTAAGATATTTCTGTACCTGTGCATTGTGCATTATCATATGCCAACTAATCAAAGCACATTTTCCTCTACCACGCAAACAAAGTGCTTAAACCCAGGCAAAGTCTTGTCTTCTAGCACTAAATGTTCGCAGTAACTGAGGAATGGAGCCTGTGAAACCCCTCTGACCTTCCCAAAGGTCCACGGTCTGGAACATGTCCGTCTTCGTGACTCCATACTTCTCAGCAGCATTGAGGAACTGGGAGATCTGCTCCATCTGTTTGAAGGCCATGGGGGAGCTCTGGATCTTCTTCACGGGTTTCTCTCCGGCGAACAGACTGTTGATCAGTTCGCTCAGAACCTGGGGGGACGAGATGGCGTGACAGAGTGTAGAGGAGAAGGTAGAGAAGTGGAAGAGAGGAAGGAGAGGAAGGAGAGGCATAAAAACCTTCTCAAATCATCTAGAAAACAGTGGTGCATTATCAAAGAGATGTGTTGCACTCACACATCCGTCTTTCAGCCAGGTCTGGAAGCCTATTTTGCCGGCCTCTGGCTTTCCCACACCAGAGCCACACTGACGGCTGATCCACTCCACCAGGATCTGCTCCAGCTCAGGGTCATACTTGCTGTCAATCTTATCCTGAACCTGCCGGCTCATGCCGTAGGATGGACCTTTGTTAGCCATGCCAACTCCCTGAGAGGTGAGTGTGAAACGGAGGAAGGGGGAAAAGATTGAGAAGCAGAGTTGGATAGAGAAGACGGACAATACAGTGGAGGGAGATGGGTGAGCAAGGCAGTGTAGGGAAGGAGACAAAGAGAGATACAACAAAAGAGAGAATCAAAGAAAAGCTTTAATAGAAAATGATCTCTGGAGAAAGTTTGAATAGAATAATAAATGATGATGATCAGGGCTTGGATTTTCACCAGTATCATCCTTTTCTCCCATCTTGACAATTTACAGTAGTGTGTATGCTCATGACAAATGGATTTTATAAACTTACTGTTTTCTTGTGTGTTAGAATCCCAGTATTACTACCTTTTAGATCGAAGTGGCTGTTTTAGGGCCATACAAACAAAAGCTAGCATTGACGTCACATTGTAGTAAAATGTGGATGTAGCCTTTATGCACAAACATGCATAAGTGTGTGAATAATCTAGACGAAGGCATATTGACTTAAAACACACATACAGATAGTTCTTCCATATACATAAACATACTGTACTGTACATAATATACACCAACATTGAGGACATGCAAATAAAAAGCGTGTGTATAAAGCGGAAATGCTCAGCACAATTTATATACCTTTCCCAGAAGAGTGGTATTAACATTGTGTCTCCCGATGCACACCATTTAGCCTATCAAGACCTGTGTCCAAGGCAAAGTGGTGTACAATGGGAGCTCTATGTCAGCCAGCTGGGTTTTTTGCATATTTTCTCCTTTTACACACACACACACGCACACGCACACACGCACACACACACACACACACACACTCTCACTCTCTCTCTCCCCCTCCTGGTTTCTGTCAACATATATATCTTTGCCAGCACTTTTTTTTGTCTTATGCTTTTGTATTGCTTTTGGGCCAACAGCCAAGTGCAAAACCCATATCAAAGTGCTGTCTGCACCATCCAACCTTTGTTGCCATCTTGATGTCAGGTCACTTCAACTTCCTGTTCCTAGGGAGGTTCAAAGTTCAAATGTTAAAGGTTAAACCCAGGAGTTAATTAGAGGAGGCGCATCTCTGGCATGCGAAGGGGAATGTTGTTACCAAGAGCCACAAAAAACTTCTGTTTATAAACAATACACAGCCCTTTTGTGTATTGTTGAGTGCATGTAGTCTTTTTCCGTCACTGGATATTTCCAATTGGCTGTAGTGTTCATTACATAAAGTCACAGAATGTGAAGATGGGCCAAGGCTGGACTGACAAAAGACTCTGTATGTTCAAGTAAATCTATTGCCAATGTTCAAGCTACAAACAACAAGAGGATATACAGACAGAGCTGGAAAGTAACTAGTACTGCAGCTAATACTCAAGTTCTCCCTTTCCCCTTTCTTTCCTTACACTCTTTCTCTATAATGTCCTTTCCTTTTTCCTTATTTCTTTCCTTCCTTGCTGTCTTGTATCCTTCCTCAGATTGTCGTTTTCATCCTTTGCTTCTTTAACTGATCTGAGGGCATGAAACCCCATAAAACTGCACATACAAAGATAAGATGTGAACACAATGCTTGCATATTCTAACCCTTTAAACCTTTCGCCAAAAAAGCTGACTGCTGCAGCTGGAAATGATCTGATGAGAGCAGTGAGAGTGAACCAAAGTAGTAAATGTTGAGCCGAAAGATGCTGAAATGCTCTGTAGAGCTTAGGGGAACTCAGTCAGTACTATAGGTACTCTGAGACTTTAAGTGATACCTGAGCCTGTTTTACTTCTTTACTTTTACTGTTATTGTTAATGCAGAACTTAAATAAGTAGTGGAGTATCATTTAAACCATTGGTAATGTTAAATAAAGAATTTGTATACTTGTTCCACCACTGCATATACTGCATGTCTGCATATTAGAGGCTGCGTGCCAATGGCATTAATGGATTCCTGCCCGGAGTGTCCGCAGAGTGTTACCACCTACCCTGTTTAATATTCTTTGCATTCCCTGTGGTGCTTGTCCAGACCACAAGAAACCAAACACACATGCTGGGCAACACGCTCACTTACATACAACCACAAGTTTAGAAACTATATTTTTTCTTTGTCTGTCTGCCTTTTTGCTCTTTCTGGTACACACACACACACACACTCTCACACACACTCAGGCCCCTTGTTAGTCTCGCTGACATGTGTCATTATATAATCATTATTACAGAGTAATGTTTGTCTGGTATGCCGTTAACTTGTCTTTTTTTCCATTCGCCTCATAAACTACTCTCTGGACCACAATTGCAAATCACACACGCTACACTCTCTGTAGGAAGTAAGTAGAAATAGAAGTTGTGTTCACCACATTTTGCACTCAGTGGCTTCTCATGTCTTAAGAGAAGAGAAGCACTATTTCTCCAATAAGTTCTGTCCTGCATTGGGTGCATGACAACCATACAAAGATCACTCAATATTTTTAGAGGTTGAATAAGTCCGTTAGGGCCTGGTCTCTATTTCTGGTATTTATGTGTATCCAGGGACCTGTTGTTATCCTTGGGACTTGGCCTGGGTCCAAAAACTCTGGATTATCTGCTAAACAAACTTCTGTACTGTCTGGCTACTTCTTCTTAAATATTTGAATACAGTGTTCACTTGGTTTATAATATAAAACACTGCCTTTTCAGTAATCATGTCCTACAGTATGAGCTAGTATCAAGCAAGATATGCTAAATTGAATTCTGCAGTTTTTGTTTTTACCATTACTGCAACTGCTTCTACAATTACTCCTGCTACAAATGCTAAAAGTATTCCTGCTGCTGCTTGCACAATTTCTTCTGGTACATAAACCACATCTGCCACAAATGCTGATATAACTTTTGAAACTGCATGAACAACAGTAACAATAGATAACTTTTCCATGCCCAAAATTTTCATTCATGCACTTGTTCATTCATTACTTCTTCTGATTGTAACAAAACACTAAGCAGGAGAGAAGTTTCATTTGTAAGGAAGGTTCAGGATAAAACCACAGATTTCAAGTAAAAGAAAGCCTTAAATGCCTCCTTTCAAAAGTCCCAATGTGCTGTTTCCCCACAAACATGACTTCATCTCCTCCCTCCATTCAACCACCTCTCTCAGTTGTGTTTTCCCTGCTCTGTTTCTCTATTGCCATGGTAAATCTGCCTAATGCCAGAACAGGAAACCAGTGTGAGGGCTGTGGCACTTGTGGCAGCCTGTGGGGACAAGGCGTCATGCGGGCTTTCTCTGCAGTTAACCATGATTTGGTATGAATAATCTACCAGTCATAAAGTAGCTAGATTAAGTATCTTAGGTTGAAGGGCTTCATGTTAGCTGGTGTACTGTAGGTTTATTAAATCCCCAGTCAGTCAGAGCTCTTTTGTTACATAGCTCTGGTTTATGCCAGCTCCACAGGAATCTGCTGCTTTGACTTCGACTTGCCAGACTTTTATGAGCACTAAAACAAATTCTGAAACAGCTGCCAAGACCTTTCATGTTTCTGATTATTCTGACAGACCTTATAGCTGCTGTGTGCCTGAGTTTATGTATTTCTTCTGACTCTGATGTGTAGATAGTGCTGTCCAATTGAACTCAATGCCAGAGCCCCTGCACGGATATGGTTAGTTCCTGGCTTTATAAACTACTGTGCTCTGCTGTGTTTATGTGTTGCCACAGGATTGGCAGTGGAGATAGTGTTATCTGCCCCTATTGCTGCTGCTTAGAAGCTAAGCTGCCCACTGGTCCGTCCCTTCTGTTACGACTGGTCTGGTTTTACTGGAATCACTTTGTGTGTACCATCTTTAATGTTCCTCTAGTGACCTTCAGTCCAAACATCACAGCAAGCTTTTCGATATTGGAGACATTTTCTATTTAAAGAATGTCTCACATGGAGGGTGTGTCTGCCTTTCTGAAATATATTTTACACCTGGTAGCCTGTCTTATCGGCATCTCTGTCTCTGTCTGTCTCTAGAAAGTGTGGTTACCTTTCATGCCTTGTGAATTCACAGGCTTCCAAAGCCCGTGTAAGGCAGTGGATCATTTGCTTGTGCAAATAAAAGTATGTACACTGACAGATATATGCAACACTATCTGGCTCAGCTCTCTGCTGCTCCTCTCCTCACTTCACATGGATAACATATTAACCCTCAAATAACATCTGAATCATATTAAGGATAAACTCTGAGTCTGTTTGAGATGAGACCATCTTCTGTCACGGGGATTATTGTGGGAGTCTCAAACAAAAGCTTGTTTTCAACCAGGCTCCATATCCAAACAGCAGTTTTTAACAGATGACGATTATTTTACTGAACATTTGAATAATAGCTGATCAGATATTAACAAAGGTTTAAATGCAAAAAACTCTGAAACACTGCAGTCAAGTACAGATGCATCTCAAAGTATAGACATTTACATACAGATCTCTCCTTGAATGTGGAGTTATTACATGGCTCTTATTTTGAAATGATTACAACTTCTGCTATTGTCACTTTTATTCAAACACAGGCGATGAATGAAACACAATTATAAGAAGCTAGGAATACCTCCAAACTACTGACTAATCTATAAAACAATGACATCTTGACAAGCTATCTCTCCGACTCGCTGTCACAAGTCTTATCCTAGGAATAAAAGAAAAGTATACTCACTGTGTGAAGGTATAGATCAGTTCTCTGCTGGCTACAAGTGCAGCGTGTGGGGTGACTGTGGATGCTTGACTGAGTGTTTGTATATGCGTTGCAGGGACCTCCCTCTCAAAAATGCCGGCTTAAAAGGAGCAGATGAGGCAAAGATGACTTCACTAGTCTACCGAGAGAGTGAGAGAGAGGGGGAGGGAGGAGGACGGAGGTAGTGTGACGAAGAAATAGGAGGGAGAGAGGGGAAGGAAAAAAGGAAACTTCATCCTTAAAAGGGCATGGCCTTTCAGCAGCTCCCTCTCCCTGTCTGCTCCCCTCACTTCAAGTTAAAAAGCCCAGCCTTATTTGGGTAGAGCTGCTCCATGTAGAGCAGAGACAGCAGCCAGGCGGCTTTGGTTTGGTCAGCAGGAATTCTCCAAATACTTTCACCACATCCCTCCTGATCAAAATGGCAGCAAGATGGTGAAGGAGGGGATGGGGCTGATGAAAAGGGGGAAAGGGAGGAGTAGAGATAGAGAGAGAAGAGATGGGACTTATAAAATCCAGAAAGAGATACTTTATGTGGAAAAGACAATCAAAGAAAGAATTAAAGTATCTAATTAAAGGTCCCATTGTGGGGAAGGAACAATGTTAACATGTTTTTTGCGCAATGAGGAGGGAAGGAAGATAAGAGAATGAGAAAAAGAAAGGCGCGCATGAAAAGAGAGGAGAGGATGAAGGAGAGGAGGGGAAGAAGTAGAAGACAGAACAGGAGAGGATTAAGAAGGAGAGGAGTGGATGAGATGAAGGAGAAGAGAGGATGAAGGAGAGGAAAGGAGATGATGAAGTAGGAGAGGAGAGACAGAACTGGATGACAGTCATCATCATTCAGACAGAGAACTCCATGTAAGTCCTGGGTCCTCTTCAATAGCTGCTGTGTATAAGTGTGTGTGTGTGTGTGTCATTTATACCCCGCCACCACAACTCTTGACATTTCCATAACTTCCATTGCAGTACAGACACTTTCTGGCATGGCACTCCTGCTTGAATATGAAATGTGTTGAACATATGTTTCTCACTGCAGCAGGCTTTACTCCCTCAGTGGAAAGTTTGAAGTTAGACAGATCACACTCAGAATGAGAAACTAATATGTAAGCACCCTTACTTTAACGCCTACGTGGGAGTCATGTAGACAAAGCAATAACATATCAGATTGCATTCTTGCAAACAATTATCAATGACTGGTTAATAAAAGCATATCAAGTTACACTTGATTGAACTATACCGTACTTATCAAATACTTGTCAAACATTTATCTCTAAAATAATTAGCCTTGCAAGTCCAGAGAGTTAATTCTTGTAATTATTCCCCAAATTTTGTTTTCTCTTGAACACAAAAATGTGTGAACTCAACATAACCAGTCTGTCGCTTCTTGCAATGTGTAGAAAAACTGTGTTCACATGTGCACAAAGTAAATGATGAACATTTGCTTCTAACTCCCAGAGTAATTCGTTTGTGATACTAAGAAAGCACCATTGCCAACGTTTTTTAAAATCTATTTTATCTTGTCTGTCTTTCCAGTTTTGGCTCTGTAATAATGCCATATATCTGTGGTCTTCTCATTAAATGCTGCTTGGATCAGCTGTAACTAGAACAAAACCAGATGTTGTTGTGCACATTCTCATGTGTTTTATTGGGTGGGTATTGGGTGACTGATTTTCCTTTGATAATTAACTCTGATGCAGCTATGTAAGACTTAAAATGCCAAAATGAAAACAAATGAAATCAAGAAATAAAGTGGAATACAATGCATATTGTTTCAACCCTGTTTCCTAGAAATTATTCATACACTTAATTTGTAACAGCAAATATTTTTTTGAAGGAAATGTCATGGTTAACCATAATGCTGACACGAGAAGGTTTGGGAGCTCACATGCAGACACATGAGGAGGTATAGTTTACAGGATTTATTAAACAAAAAGTTACAGGTGACTTGAGATGTGGTTGGCAGTTCAAATACAGAACAAAACAGTCCACAACAAAACAGGAAAGAAATCTGTAACTCCAAACGCTGGTCACTATGAGCAATAAACAGACGGGAGACAGACAGACAACCACTAATATACAGAGGCAGGGTGAAGATAATGAGGCACAGGTGACAATCAGTGTACACAGACACAGGAAGTAAAACAAGACAACAACACCGGGGACAGAACAACAGGAAACATGAAAACACCCTAGAACCATGACAGGACAGTTCTCAATTAACAAATCTGGCAAAGCGCAAACATGTTGATACTGAACATCAGTACATCATCTAGGAATTGGCTGAACATCAGCCAGTTCCCAGTCTCACATTTTCCTAGCCTGATTTTTTTCCACTGCCTTGTCCTAACTCATTTCAGATCCTTCCCAGCCATCCTGAATTTTTTATTTTACTACATTTACTTGACAGCCACTGTAGCTGTGTCGTTATATAATGCACAGTTACAGAAAAAACAAACTACATTATATAAACTAGTTAAATATTGCTGTACTTCTACATGAGTAAAATCATCTTTTACTTATAATAGTAAAGAATGTGAGTATGTCTTTCACCTCTGACTATAATACCATTATATTATTGCTGTGTTTAGTCGGCTGATTATTTGCTGACATCCAGTGAGTGAGGTCGTTATCTTTCTGACAGCTGAAATTAGCTTTATGGCCTGTAGAACACAAAATGGGGGAATATTTATTCACTTTCTTGGCAAGAGTTTGATGAAAACAATATTACTACCCTCATGTTTGTCCACAGCAAGCAGGCGCTTAGCTTAGCACGAAAAATGGAAACAGAAAGAAACGGTGGTCCTGGCTCTGTCCAAAGGTAATAAAATCCACCTGCCAGCACCTCAAAAGCTCACTAATTATCACTTTGTATGTATTTTGTTAAATACATACAAAAAATATAGTGTAAACAACAGGCTAGTGGTTTTTACCTGTTTACAGTGTTTGTGCTAAGCTAAGCTAATGGCAACCCAGCTCGTTTAATAGTTATTGGACAGATATGAGCCCTATCAATCTTCTCATCCAATTCTCAGCACAAAAGCAGATAAGCAGATTTCCAAAAATGTCAAACTATTCCCTTAAAGTAACAACACAAGCCAGTGCTTCCAGCTACCTCATCGAAGCTTCCTACTGGAATTGTTGGTATGACTAAACTGTCAGTGTGTTTGTGTGCCTGTGTGTGTGGAAGTGTGTGTAACTTGTGGACAAGCTGCTCCTACATCATGTGTTTATTCAACTGAAGGAATTTACTTAGTCTGCCTATGGTTTATATTCATTTGTAATGAGCTTCCATGAAAGGCACTTGTTTACAGTATTATACAATACAGTCATAGGCCAAGTTCTGGCAGTGGCAGCATTATGACCCAATGTTATCATTTCCAAATTGTATCAAAGCCTCTGACTGCTACCTATTTCCATTGATGGACTATGTGTATTATTGTCTGTGTGTGTGTGTGTGTGTGTGTGTGTGTGTGTGTGTGTGTGTGTGTTTAATNTTTTATGTGCAAATTCTAAAAAAATCACACTTCCGTATGTAGACACAGTTTTTGTAGTTTATTCACATGCATGCTCATATATTTATGCGTGATACAAATATTTTCTGACATGTGACTTTCCATTTTCATGCTATGCAAAAATATGTGTGCCTTCTTTGTGTTTGATCAAAAATGCCTGCATACACATGCACCAGTCTATGAGTGTACAACTTGTTTATCTCTGGAGGGGTTCTTAAACTATGGGGCTTGTTCCACGATAGGTCACAAACCTACTTCCAGTGGGTCAGTATGTGACAAAGAACACTAGTTTGTTTTCATGAATCAGGATTTCAATTGAATGAGGATAAATAGATTCACAGGTCCTGCAGTCAGAAAGTTTAAGTAGCTGGTGTATTACTCAGCAGTGTAGGGGTAAAGCATGTAACCAGTAAAGATATTGTACTGCAGGTCTTTACAGAGCTTCCTCCCATACATCAGCTCCATGTAGACCTGGTCGCCTCTCTGCAACTCCAGCACAGCAACCTGAAAGCATACACAGTAAACAGTGTCATGCTTCACGGAGCGATTACAAAGTCTTGTTCAAGTCACAAATTGTCCAATTTGATTTGTAATAGTTGATAACTAGATTTGTTTGTAGCAACCACTTGTGCAATCATGTTACTTTTCTCTTGTTAAACAACAAGATTCTTTTCGCTTCCTACCTGACTGGCACTGTCTTCATTATCTTCTCGATTGTCCTCCCACACGCTGACCACTGGCTTCCCATTCTTCACCAGCTGGACCTACGGATACAACAAAACACAAAATGAAGATACAAACGACTTGCTACTACTTTGCAGGTAAACCAGCTCAATGTATTCTAATGTCACATATTTGTTGAGTGTGTCTGGGTTGTTTACTTTGTGGTAGAGGCGTTCATTCTTTGTCACACATGAGTAGACTGAGAAGGAAAAGACATAAACACCAGGAGAAGGGGCAGTGAAGATACCTGGAGAGGGAGGTGAAGAGTTAGCGGAACTGCAGTGATGTATGTTTTACATACTTTTGTTTAAAATAGTGGGTAAAGCGTAAAACTAATAATTTGAGGTTATTTCTTCTGTGTGTGTGTGTGTGTGTGTGTGTGTGTGTTTTCTACCCAAGGCAGGGTTATATCCATTGCCATCGTTAAGAGTGATGGTGGAGTAGGGGATTGGCACATTAGTGTTGAATGGACCAAAGCAACGGTCAGTAGATCCAGCAATTGCGACGGCAATATTTGGGTCGATGGTGGCTTTGAAGGCGATCTTGATGCCAGCTGAGAGTAAGAGAGAGATTTATTGAAATGTATAACTCAGTGTCCCCATGAGATTTTTGAAACGTAAATGTTATTGTGTGAATCGCCAGATATCTTTGTTTAAATCTACCATCCATCACTATTAGTGTGTTTACCTGTGAGCGCCTGTACTCTGCTGTTCAGTGAGCTGATACCCTGCCACAAATATTTAATCTTTATGAAGGTATCCTCCTCTATTTGGTACATGTCATTGGCTGCACAGCAGCAGCCACGCTGGCGATAGAAAGTACAATTGCAGTCCCACTTTTCACAGGTCAGAGTCCCGCCCCATTGGACTAGAAAAGGATGGACAAATGGTGGGAAATGAATGAGAAGGGGGGGCAGACGGTTATGTTAGAGGCAAGTTCACCATGAAGAGCAGAGGTGTGTAACTGTCATTTTGAAGCAGAATGTTGCTGAAAATGAACATATTTGGGCCACAAAGCAATCATCAAACACATACAGCTGGATAACATGGATAATGATTGTGAAAAGCAAATGGATACTGCGTGGAAGAGTGCTGTGTGGCTTACATGTAGCCTCTTTAAGTACATCAGCGATGGAGGACTGGGCCTCCACACGACCACAGAGAAACAGTGAACCCAACAGGAACAAAACTGGTAGTACAACCATCTGGAAAAAAGGAGTATTCGGTAGAATTCAGTTGGATCAGTCTTGGATTAAAAACCAGTGAGACTAAACGCTCAGTGCAGTGTCATGAGGCGATTCACATGTAACACACCAACATTTGAATCTCTTACAGTTTCTGATTTCAAATTACACATGTCTGATATCACTTGTTTGACTACTCAGGGTCACATTTATTCTGGGACAGAGTTTGAAGACGCGTTGTTGTAGGCGCGCTGCCTGTATGCCAATTTAAAATTAAATTAGTTTTTAAGAAATATTTGATATGTATATCTACACAAATGTTTCTGTAGGAAAGGCTGATTGTATAGTACCTCAGAACTCTACTGACTTTATCTTCTTTTAACCCAGTCTCTTCAACCTCAATTACACTACATGGTTGAGTGTTACTATTCTCATGAACTGCCCAAAATGCAAATAATTTAGGGCAGCAATTTTCATCAAACAACACTGTAAGCATGGATTTAATAATATGAAGGTCATATGACCTCTTGTTCAGCAGTGCTTCAATGATTTTAGTGTGTAACTTTAGTGAAATCTTCTTCACATTGAAATAATGTGATATGTCTAAACATTTAAAATCAATATTTACTAGGAAGCTCAAACAAATCTGCTCTGAATTAGCCAAACAGGGCACAGTTAGTTATCTGCCCTGCAATAAACAACAAAACACTATTTAACCTATAAATAAATTCATACATATTGCAGTGTGGGCCAAAACAGAGCTAAAACACAACTCATAGTGTGATGCCCATTGTTATGTGTCTGCTGGATGTAACCATTTTCTTGTTAACAGGTAAGTCTCATCCACTTTATAAGTGGTATTCATTTTTGTAGAATGGAAAGAAGTCTTTCTTAAATAATATTTTTAAATGGTAAGTAATTCATGTAAAATAATAAAATAATCCAAAAATAACAGGAAGTATATATAACCCCACTGACTGAGGTATATAATGTAACAATAACACCAACTGTGTTCCGATATCAGTCAAACCCAACCTGCACACAACATTTTACCCAATCATTTGCAAAAATATTTGAGAGAGGAAAGACTATTAGCTATAAAACTTGTCACAGTCTTTATCAAGGCATTTGCATTGTTTGGTGGTTGACAACCAGAGTGACACATTTTGGATGGTCTTTTTAACGATATAATCGGTGAGTGCTATGTAAGGATAGAAACATAAAACTTACTGTTTTTTGTTCCTCCCCCTCCTCGTTCTGAAAGACTATGTCAAGTTCTTGTGCGTTTGTGAAACTGACAGTAAGAGTTTTAAGCACGGGATGGTTTTAGCATCTTATTGATGCACTTCAGGTGATCCTCCCCTTGAGGAGGTAAGTGACAGAAGCCCCGCCTCCTCACATTCACATGCACAGGTTTCACAGCCAAACACTGGGCTGTAACACATTTCAGTTCCCTCCACAAAAAGAGCCACGCACATCTCTGGCAATCTAGTATGATAAATTGTTTTCCTTTTGTGTGAAAGTACAAGAATTGATCCCGTTGCACTTTTCACTATTGTTGGGACCATAATACCTCTATTAGGACAGCGGTATCTGGTGTCCACCTTTCCACAGGACACCAGCTGTTAGGATAGCATTGCTGTCAGGCCCCTGAGGTTATAATGATCTACAGATGAAAAGACAAAAGAAGCTGATATTAAAAGTGTTATCGGTCCATTGATAAAGACCCAGATCTGAGAACAATAAACAGGATTGCCTGGATCTCATGCTGAGAGAGAACAAAGGGTTGAGATATGTGATAGTTACTTGTCTAAAGTGGACTCTGTATTCATGTGAATGAAATGATCTTGTGTCGTGGGCCAATATTTATTCAATAACAAGTCATGAAGCCATTAAGAATGGCTAGGCGTTACCATCCAACATCTTGTTTTTCAATGACTGATTCAAAGAGTCAGTTTCTGAAAGACATCCAAGCTGTTTGTGCCAAATGTGTTGCACGAACACGCAGCCACCTGATTAAGAGATTTTGCCAAACGAGTCTTTGGATGTTCTATATTAATTTGTGAGCTGACTGTAGAGCAGTCAGTTAATATTGCTTGCACAAGCCTCATAAGATCTTCTGAGATATTTTTATTGATGTTATTTAGAAGATGTTTGGTAATTGAAGGACTTTTAACTTTTGCCTCTATTATAAACTTAGAGCCACGTAAAGAAAGAGCAACTAGAGTACACAAAGAAAAAATTAGAATTGGAAATGCGATACTGATAACTAAAGATATCTTTATATGGGTCATGATTTTACTTTGTCCAGTCAATCAATTTATGGCCAAATGCCTGCATTTTCATCAGTCCCAGCATACTTTGTGTCCATTTTCAATCACATTCCAGTTATACCACATGATCATCAGCAGATGCAGTTTGAAATTGTAGATGTTTAAGTTCGTAGCAGTTAAAAGGACTTCTTATTCACATTGGCTTAAAGGCTGAGGTCCATTTTTATATTTTTGTGTGGAAATCTCAAATGTTGGGATTAGTGCTAAATGCGCAGTAAATTATGTTGGCCAGCTGGTGGTCCAGAAATATTTTAAAATATATGAGTGATTTACAAAATAAACTCTTATTTGCACCACTTTAGGTGTTGCAATAGTCAGATCAGATCAATTTTAATAAAAAACTGCCTGACATAAGTATCCATAAGATATCCAACCCCTTGTGAGTCACTATGGGAGTACTGGAGGGTTTTTTTATTATGTGTTTTATGTTTAATTGTCTTCATATTTACAGAGCTCAAAACAAAATGAGCTGTGCATATAACTGCTCCTTCTGGCATTCATCTTATTTGTAACCTGCACAGGCATTTGTTATAATCCTTGTTGTTGTTCTAGTCCTATTAGATAACAAGGTGTTTTGTGTTTACAGTTACATTTAAAGCTGGCTCAGGGGACGGCGCATTGTACCTGTTATTTTGATGGCAATCTGTGGACATGGCATCCCTAGCGCTGACCTGGTTCTTCACAGAGTCTTATCTGCTAGATGGAGGCCATGGTGTATCAGGTGTTTTGCACACACTTCTTCAAAGCACCTCAGCAGATGTTTTACACAACAGCATGGAATACAAGTAAAGTGAGCTGTGCACTGACCTCAGATGTGATTTCAAACAAGAGCTTTGAATTACTGCATAATGGTGAAAATAAAAAGTGTGGTCGTCTTTCTGAGATTATTTGATATGAAGGTGAAAATGTGCCAGAGTTCACTTTCCTGTGATGGAGCCATCAGCAAGTAGCCATGTCTTGTCGGGAAAATACAAAGAAATAATTTACCATTACTCTCTGAGGGTAAACTTTTGAGCTTTTCAAAACTGAAACATCAGGAGTAAAGAAAAAAGAAAATGATTTACTTCCTTTTTGTCGGACAGATTCTGCTGTATGTTAAAATAATTTTTAAAAATCCACCATTCTTTTCATTAAAGTTTTTACATTTTTCTGACTTTATTAAAACTCATAAAGAAAAATACTGAAGTAATGGATTTGCCACAAACTGGGCTTACATATTTGAGGAAGTTTACAAAATACAGACATGATCATAACACATTGTGATTACACTGAATTAGTAAATATTTCATGTTGTATCTGTTCCCTTCCTTGCGTGATATAATTTTTTTTGGCATTTCTGTATTACTCAGTGACCTACACTGGCTACCCATGGCCTCCCGAATCAAATTCAAGTCACTAACGCTTGCATACAGAGTGACTACTGGGTCTGCGCGCATCTACCTAAACTCCATAATACAAGCTTACGTTCCTTCTCGGCCACTGTGCTCCTTTTATGAAGGCTGCCTGGCTCTGCCATCCCTACACACAAAGCAATCTCAGTCCCGGCTGTTCTCATTTAACACCACAATGGCAGAACCAGCTACCACATGCTACCACACATCAGAGCAGGGGTGTCCCTCTCTAACTTCAAGAAGCTCTTGAAAACTCATCTCTTCCGAGAACATTTTCTCTTATAACACCCCTAAACACTAAACTCTAACATGCCCTCTCTGTCCTCTTCTTCTTCTGTCCCCTTAATTTAGTTAACTCGTCTTTCCCTAGACTTACCCCATCAATGCCATAGGTCCTATTAACTCTATGAGTAGCATTTATTGCTGCTCTTACTAGTGTGTATTGTCACTTTTAGATCTCTTGCTGTATGCTTGTGGTATTTTGTTCCTCAAATGTCGCTTGGATAAAAGTGTCTGCCAAATGAGTAAATGTAAATGTTAATGTTATTGAGATGGGGTTGGCTGGAGAGAGATGGGAAAGGCAGGGAAGAGAGTTGACATTTAGCTACGAACCTGGGCCACTGCGTTAAGGGCTCATCCTTGACATATGGCTCTGCGCCCCTGCTAGACCCATTCTGATCAAATTGTTATAAAATTGGAATCCTGGTCTAGAAACCTATCACAAGAACGGCGCAATTTTTTGCATCACCACATCACGCACCAACAAAACTCTTCAGCAAGCGAGCTATAAGAAGCAAAGACTATAGAATGTACATTTAAGTTCTTTGTAAGAAGCTACCTTGGTATTCTTAGTAAGGATGACATGGCAGAGGTTGCGAAGAGACCGGGGAAGACGTTACAAAAGAGCGAAGGAGCGGAAAAAGAAAGTGACAGACAGATATTGAGGAAGAGACAGAACAAGAGTAAATATTGGACTGGATTTTTACTCCTTGGCGAAGCTAATAAAGCTGAAAGGATACAAAACAGATGCTGAGCTGGTCTTCTTGCTGTTGGACTAACTTATTAGCTGGCTGTGTCTTGTGTTGTTGCGCTTGATGTTTGCCTGTGTTAGCAAAGTTGTCGACTTGAGCAAAATCAACTAGAGGTTTCAGAGACAGAGGTTTAGCCCGCTAGCTATGAATCTTGAGTTGATGTTAGCAAACTTGTTAGATAACACACTCAGATATTGGTAATGTTAACTGTAAGTGCTCTTGCATTTGTTGCTATCTAGCTTTGTTCGCTAGCTTGCCACCCAAGATTCAAGCAAACATTATGCTGCTGCTGATAGAGAGCGGCACCGGTTGTGAAGCCACGCAAGCGGGCAACATAAGGTTTAGCAGCATTTATGGACATAATGTAAGCTAACTGCATAGGCGAAGAGACCAAAGAATACACTGATGGAGGGAAAGAGAGAAAAAGAGAGTGATCTAGCAAGATGCTCCTGGATGTTGGCGAGAGTTGGCCTCTTTCTGTTCGACTAGTAAGTAATATTGATTTGTCTTTGCACTTGTTTAATGTTTGGCTATGTTAGCAAAGTTGTTAACTTGCTAATTTTTGATGTAAGTAATGTCACACTAATCATAACAAATGCACAGCTGTCCTTATTTACGACAGCGTTGAACAACACTGAAAAGAAATCAAAAGAAACACCAAATCTTACATAATGTTGCTTTAATATACCAAGAAAATGTAACCAAAATCTTATTTTACACTTAATGTTGTCAGCAGTGTTTTTATTTTGGTAAACATGTAGCATAAAATGTTGTACAATTACTATCCAACTAAATGTCAACATATCTCATTGTACTGTATGTTTAGTATGGTAAGCTTAAATTAATTAGGGATTCTGCTTCACCTGGCTGGTGATGCTTTCATTTTAATTTCACCTCATGATGGTCTATAAGGAAGGTTCATACACAGAGTAACCAAAACTGTGAATAAAGTGCTTTATTTAAATGCTATGTTATCAACTAAAATTCAGATGTCATACCAAAGATAGGTCAGTTCCCTCCACTATGTTAGAACTGTATCAAAAATACACCACAGGGTAAGGGTAAAATTTCAAACTGTTAATTAAAATTCTGATTTATTTGCATGTAATTTTACAGGTACAGGAGTTTTTAGTGTATTTCTTTCAAATATTACATTACATCATTTCAGCATTTCAGCATTACTGTTACAGAACAAATATACCCATTATTTGAGGTTTGTAAGCTTTCAAATTGCATCGGTTGAATTCAGATGTGATGGATTTAAAACCTGTTTCCATCTATCAGACTGTAACCTTGTTAGTAAGACAAGAATTGGTACAAAAACCAGCGCACTACACCTCGCTAACTTATTCAGTAACATAAAGCAGAAAGGCACTGAAAGTGTTGTAGTTGCTGTCATCGCAGAGGAAACATCCAACGGGGAGGTTGACAGCCACTTTGTCCCCATTCTTCAGATTCAGAACTACAACAGTAGTGGCACTGTCCTCTTGGTCATTCTTATTTTGGTCCCTTGTCCCGGCCACCAGCTGGCCGTTAACTTGCAGACTGGCACAGGCGGCCAGGTTGTTACCAGGAGCACCGGCGTCACTGTAGACGCTGAAGGCGATGCTGTAGACACCAGAGCGGGGAACGGTGAAGATACCGGTCTGCACATTGTAGTTACCACCCAGGTTAAGGAAGACATTTTTGTAGATGATGATGGTGTTGACCTCAAAGGGGCCGTAACACTTAAAGCGTTCATCATTAAATAGAGCAACAGAGAAGGCTGTGCGGCTGGCTGGAGATGCAAAGGAGCGACAACAGGTTAGAAGTGAAAAAGTAGATCTGTCTTATCTCATTAATTGAGCGTGTGTGCATTCTTGAAGATACTTTTAAGAACTGCGCTCTCTCCTGTTTTATGTAATTCATGGAGGTGCCACTCACCTTCAATATTGCTGAGACTTTGCTTTGTTTGCAAGTATTCCTTCTCCAAATTATTCAGGCTTGTGTTAAAGTATGTCCTTAGCCTGTTTGTCTCTTGCAGCATCAGGCAGCAACCACAAGAATCCTGGTCCGTGAGACACACTAAACACAAACACGCATAAATACACTTGTAGATAAGAATAAATGCAGACACACTGATTATGTAGCAACATTTTCTCACAATTCCTCACCGCTGCCTACTCTGGGGTCTGTGTTCCCAACGCGGACGGGCCCGTTCCAGGAATAGCCAGGATCCTGACCAAAGGCTGCATGCAGCAGACACAGCAATACAATAGCTGGGGGGAGAGCAGAGGCATGTAGCACTTAACCCAGAAGGAGCTTTGCAATACCTGCCTGTTACTGTGTTACTGTACTGTTGTGTATCTGAACCACTGCTACCTCTGTAAATGTATGAAGTCTCACCTCTCATGTTGATGCTGTTAAATGTCGACAGCTTCAGAAGGATGGAAGGTGTGATGGACTGACCAGTAGAGGAAGTGCTGTGGTTATATATTTTCTCAGAGCCCCTCCCTTGTTACCTCTCAGTTTTATGCCTCCTCTTCTGTCATCGCTCCTCCTTGTTTTTGTGTTTTGTTTTTTTTAATCGTCAGCCCTATTTGCCTTTATAATGGTATAGCCAGGGAAGGTTTTATCTTTATCACTAGGTGCTCTCTCTTTATAAAATCATTAACAACCAGAGACACACCCTCCAGGGCTTTGTGTGGTTGGTTACAGGCCAGGTATCATCTATCATCTGGAAAGAGGTGTCTGTGGGGCCTCATCGGCAGACAAGCATGCGGTTTGAAGGGCTAGTTTAAAGGATTTCCTTATTTTGTGCTTTGTCTTGGCAAGTAGAAAGACACAAATTAGCGTTATTGTGTCAGGCAGTTGCACTGTCCTGCATAGATGTAATATTGTAACCCAACGTGATTGATTGCACTGATCTGCTCATGATTTCCTTTTTTGGTGCAACAGATCTTGTTGCTGTGTCAAATAATGAAGAGACTGAGTCAAAATGTTATGTGTCACAACTCATTCTATCATGTCCCTGTCTTAATGGGTGCTTTCATCACAGATATGGTGTGTGTCCAGAATTATGTACAGAATAAGAGACTTTTAAAAAGTCCATAATGTATTTTAGGTAAAATTGTACAGGACCCTTTTAAATAAAGATTTTAATAATATGGGTGTCAGACTTTATTTTTTATGGATCCTATTTCATCGGTTTGGTGATGTGGAATGAGTAATAAAGTGGCACAGTTAATCAAAACTGTAACTTAAATGCTACAATTAAATGTTTTATAATGTGGTTGTGAAAGATTTCAATCCTTAAAACATCAGATGATCTTCATTTTGTTTTTGTTTTTTTTTATTCTGTTATTAATTCAACTTCAGGAACAATATCTTTAATGTAGAAATTATTTTTGTATCCTCAGTTTCTTTAGTGGAAATTGAAACAAAGTAACACAGAATGCCAACAGTATGTTTAAAAGTCTGGTTTATTTTGTTGATAAGGTTCAGGTACAGCAATTTCTTTTTTAAAAATTCATATTTCTATTACAGTTTACATCAAATCATTTCAGAAGGTCAAACAGCTGTTAACAACCGAGATACATAAACAGCTTGACATGAAAAATTCATAAAATGTGTTGAAAGGTAAATCAAAAACCTGGCTTCCCTCAATAGGTAATATTGATAATGATAGAGCTTAAGGGTTACATGTCACAACTGTCACCGCATAAAGATTTTATCTAACAGACTCAGAAACTGTCAAAGCCCGGGAACGACTACATTTGCAAACTTAGTCTGTAGCATACAGCAGGAAACCAGTGAAAATGTTATAGTGGTTGTTGTTGTCACAGACTAAACATCCTTTGGACATGTTAACAGCCACTTGATCTCCAGCCTTCAGTTTCACGGCCGCAACAATAGTAGAACTGTCTTCAAGGTCCTGGCCATTTTGTTCGAAGAGCTGAGATGACACTTGGCCGTTAACCTGCAGGTTGGCGCAGGTGACCAGTTTGTTACCAGGCAAAACAGTTGCGTAGATGGTGACGGTGAGGCTGTAGACCCCAGAGCGGGGAACTGTGAAGATACCGGTCTGCACATTGTAGCCATCTCCCAGGTTGATGAAAACATGCTTGTAGATGATAAGAATGTCTGTGGCGAAGGGCCCATAGCAGGATGAACTTTTGTCATTGTTTAGAGCTACAGAGAAGGCACTGCGGCTGGCTGGAAATGCAAAGGAGAAGAAATAGTCATAGAGGTATAAGAGGTATATTAGTTTTGTTCTTTAATACAGTTTAATGAGGTCCTGAATTGTGTCCCTGTTTTTGTGACGCTCACCTCTCATATTGTCGAGGGCCGTCTTTGATTTTGTCAGCTCCTTCTTCATTTCGTCATAGGTGATATTAAAGAACCACTCCATCCTTTGTACCTGTCTCTGCATCAGACAGCAGCCACATGACGCCTGGTTTACAAGACAGTCTGTGCACGCACACACACACACACACAGGCAGACACATTAATACGTTAGGCTGCAGATAAGAGTATGTGCAGACACAATGACCATGTATTGACAGAGAGGATAGATATGTTTCTTTAAGAATCTCTCACCATTGCTTGGATCAGGTTCTGCGTTAGGTATGTTTACGCGACCAGGTCCATTCCAGGAAAATCCAGAATCCTGACCAAAAGCTTCATGCAACAGACACAGCAATACAATAGCTGGGGGGGAAAGAGCAATGGCATGTAGTAATACACTCAGAAAAAGTCATGGATTAGATGTCGTTGCTTTTCTCAGGTAATGAACTTTTTTAAAACGTAAGCTTCAATAAAAGATCACCAATTAAACAAGTTGTCCAATTCTTTCACATAATAATGTACTTCTTTCCCTGAATTGGTTTTCTTTCTTGTTGATTAATTTGAATTTATTCTTAATCACAACATTCATGCTTGAAACACTTCATCTTACCACAATATAAAAAATGTGACTGATAAACCACCTTCAGCCATGATTTTTCTAACCTGAACTACTTCATTATGCTAGACCCAAATTGCCTGTGAAGCTCCAACCATCTTCCTCCTAAATATTGTCCCACTGTAGTTGCAACTTGTCTCACCTCTCATGTTGATGCTGGTGTATGATGGCAGCTTCAGGGGGATGGAAGGTGTGATGGATTGACAAGTAGAGGAAGTCCTGTGGATATATATTTTCTCAGAGCCCCTCCCTTGCTAGCTCTCAGTTTTATTCCTCCCCTTTTGAAATCAAAGGCTCCTCCTTTTTTTATTGCCCATCCTATTTGCCATCGTAACTTCATAACTGGAGATGCATTTCTTCATCACTAGGGGCTCTCATTTCTAAAAATCACACACAAGCAGACCCACACCCTGAAGGCCTTTGTTGTTGATGCTACCCAGGTATCACCTATCAACGGAGATGAGGTGTTGAAGGTGGAGTATTCCCATCAGCAGGACAGCAAGGCATACATGGTTGGCTTTGCTTCTCTGGGGATGTAGTAAGAGGAGGATGAAGTCAGTTATATATCCAGTGGTTTGCTGAGGTAGGTTTGTGAACTACTGGGCTCAGCGAATCAATATTCTAGTTCACAGGGTGGGTAGCTCAACTTGGAGTGTTCTATTTTAAAACCTTCTGATCAGAGCAGTCCTGACCTCCCTGAAGCCTTAAGCAAAATTCTGTTATGGGGCCCTACTATCTGACTCATGATCCATGTAAACAATTTCCCATTGCTGCACAGCTGAAACTACAGTGCTGTGTTCCCGAAAGTCTGTCTGATCCAAGCAGGAAGCTTCTGGTCAGAAAACTGATGCGAACGCGCAAGTCCCTTAAACCTGCATTCTATTGAATGGCCGGCAGGGGGCGACTCTTCTGGTTGCAAAAAGAAGGGACCCAGCTAGCTTTGTAGACGACTCCTACAAACAAAGCTTCTGAGGATGTCGAGGCTCCATATTGT
>JAPMOB010247359.1:0-49546 GCA_029875015.1 Lepomis gibbosus
ACCGGGAAAGATGGTGGGATTGAGGAAGGAGAGTGAATAGAGTGTGATGATGAAAAAGAAGGTGTTGAAAAAATTATTGCAGTGGAAACAAATGAAGGATTTCCTTCTGAAATTAAAGAGAGAGAAAAAAATGTCTCTAACCAGCCACACTTTGTCTTCTCTTTTGCTCCACCAGTGGATGTCAAGCGGTATAATTATGCACTCATTTATTGTATTGTTGCTCTGTCAATGCTTGAATTCCTTGGTATACAGAGAGAAGATTTCTCTCCCTCCCCTCCCCATCTGTCTTTCTCACACCCTCTCTCTTTCTCTGTTGCTCCTCTTTCATATATTTAAATGTCAGTTATATTTGTGTGGGCTGCCGACACTGTGGAGTTTTGATGTATTCAGTTCTAGTGTTTCTGTGTGTGAGTGGGAGCTCATCAGTAAGTGTTCTTTTAGGTGTTTCTTCTTTGCTCATCAAAGATGAAAGCAGTCATAGTCCCACTCCCTTTCATCGTATATCTATTTCTCTCTATAGAGTTGTCTTTACAGTTGTTTATCTTCAGATTGAAATGCAGTCCATGTGTTGATTAACTTGTTGTCTGAGCTGTCAGTATGGAAGACAGCAAAGACTATATCAAGGGTCAAGGGTCAGCTGACCTGAAGTCATTGTCCTCACATCAGGAGGGACTTTAGTTGCTATAAATTGATAAAGGTAGTTTTTTAAAGGAGTGTTTCTCATCAAGACACATTGTGCATTTACAAAGCCAATTTGTGGAATATTTCTAAACAAACATTGCTCAGCATTTTTTCAGTGGGGCACCATGAAAGTCGATATATGCATTGTCACCTGTAGGACTGTGCAGATTAGGGCTGCAGCTAATAATTTATTTTCAGTTTTGATTTATCTGCTGATTATTATCTTGATTCATTGATTAACTGTAGCAGCTACAGAAAAAGGAAACCACACAATGTTGACATATTTAAATTGCTTGTTTTGCCCCATCAACAGACAAAAACCAAAAGATTCAACAATCATAGACGACAAAAAAAATCAGAAAAGATTTACATTTTGTGAATTGTAACTAATGAATATTTGGGCATTTGGCATTCCTTTAAAAAATACTCAAACATTCAATCAATTATCTAAATCACTGCTCATTAAATTTCTGTCAATGAATCGACTGATCAGCTATAACAAACATTTGTTTTCCATGTCCACATAATAGTTAATTATGAATGCAGGTAAAACTGGGACCTGCTTATCAAAACATTGCTCGATAACACCACTAGTGGTCAAAAAATCCCACAGGGTAACTTTAAACAAGCATAGTGTTTTGTTCTTTTTTGTTTCTTTAGTAAGGTTTGTGTCAATGTGGCCTGTTTTTATCCTCTTTGTCTGATGGTGTACATGGTGAAGCATTGTTCCTGAAGTGGAGTTTTAAATCTGTCTTTGTCTCTGTCCCTTTACAGCCTGCTCTGTTGGTTTTTACAAAGCCAAGTCTTCAGATGCAGGATGCTCCAAGTGTCCTCCACATAGCCACTCGCTCAGAGACAGGGCGACTGTCTGTGACTGCAACTCTGGATTCTTCCGCGCTGACAGTGACCCTCCGTCGATGGCCTGTACCCGTAAGAACACACGAACACAAACACACACACACACACACACACACACGCCAGACACACAGATAATTAATGTGACAATTTGTGTGTGCATTGTTTGCAAATAAAAGCAAAAAAAGAACACTCATTGTCTCCCAACCTCTCTATCACTACGAAACAGAAGGAGACACAAACTTGTCTGAATGCCACCTCTGTTTCATGATCCCATTACTTATGACTAAGCCACCATCTACATCCTGTCTGGGAGTGATAACTAAAGACATTGAGAAGTGAATAAATGTTCTCCCTCTCTCTCTCTCTCTCTCTCTTAAGTCTCTTAGTAGGTCCTGGTTGACAGAGTTGGAGACCTCAGTCTGTGTGTCATAAACTTAATTATGCCTATTTACAGCACATGGTTTCCTTGGCCTGGGAAAAATGAAAGCACACACACACACACACACACACACACAAAATACCACAGAAAAAAACATCCAACCCATCAAAAATATCTCTGAACAGTATGGTTTTCAGTCTGATGCCAGATCTCTACATTTTAACTTGTGCCAGCACCTCACCCCCCCCACCCCACTCCGTATACTTTCACTTCCTTTCTGTGCAGTATATAGTGTAAGCTTGTTCATGCTTAAGCTTATCCCTCTCCCTTCTTCAGAGCCACCGTCATCCCCGCAGCAGCTCATCTCTGTGGTGAATGAGACCTCGGTGGTCTTGGAGTGGGCCCCCCCTCGCCGGCTGGGAGGACGAAGTGACACCAGCTACAGTCTGGAGTGTCTCATCTGTCAAACAGGGAGCCACAGTCAGACTGGCGGTAAAGCTCTTCCCAGGAATCGCAGCATCTCCCAGCCTGAGGCTCAACACAGTGGCCTGGGGATGCAGTCAGACCAGGGGATTGTGGGATCTGAAGTCCAGTCAGGCAGAGGCGTCTTCCAGAGCAGGCCAGTACCTGGAGACTACCCGAGACTCGGCTCAGGATACATCTCCAGCTCTCAGCTCTGCCTGCCCTGTGGGCCCGATGTTCTCTTCTCTCCCAGCCAGGCAGGCCTGAAATCCACCAGGGTGGTAGTGAGCGAGCTCAGGGCCCACACACACTACACCTTCATCGTCCACGCACGCAACGGGGTCTCCCAGGCCAGTGGTGCAGGGGCAGCCCAGAGTGTGTCTGTCACCGTCACCACCAACCAAGCTGGTGAGATGAATTGTTTGAGTGTGATAAATGTGTTTGCCAGATTGTTGACTGTTGCAGCAACACAAAATGTGCTTATAGATGTCATTCGTAAGTGGGTCAGCACAATGAAAACTGCTGTTCACTGCATGTAGGTCCACAGGGAAGCAAGGCCCCGTGAGTAATGTTCAAAACTGTGGAAGCATGATATGAACAAGCTCTGTGCTTCTACATACCTGCATGCTAGTATGTACACTAAACACTTCAGTGCAAACAAACAGCTGTCGGTGATGTGCTTCTGCATTCAAAATTATGATGATGTATTTAGAATATACAATATATTTTTCCAAATATAGTTTCAGTTGCATCTTAAGAATGCTTTCTGAAAATCCACATGAGCCACGGGTTTCCTCATTTAAATAGACATGCTATAAATTTACAATAAATTTGAAATGCAGTAAAAATACATAGCACTTTTTGAAACATTAAAGAGATTATCTAATAATGTATTCAACTACTTATATTGCAAATGTACATCAAATGCATTGATTACACAATGCCACTACAGAGTTCAATAGAAGAAAACTAATTTAACACAGACACTTCCATCATAGAACAGCCAGGACCAGTTTTCTCCTCTTTTCTTGCTTTCTCTCCACTGGAAACTCTTGCTCTTACTATCACTGTCATAGTTGCCATAGTTATTACTCTGTCCTCCTACACCTAACAGCAGCTGAATTAATTATAGGGTTGTTCTCAAGGGGATTTCAGAAAGCATTCTGGGAAATGTAAATCACTAACTTAAATGCAAATAGACTGAGCCGGTTGGGCGGAAAGTAGATGCGACGTAGTAAATGACAACAATACATAGCAAAATTGTTACACATACAGTAACAGCATTAATGTATCTCAGGGTGCGGTTTTCCTTTTGTCAGCTCTTGACCACGGAAGTGTGTGTGCACCCAGATTTTATGGAGTGTTTCATTTTAGTTGTGAAGGTGTCAGCTAGTGTGTGGCTCTCCTCACACATGCTCTCCATTAGATTTCAGTGTGTGCTTTTTTGTCCTTTTTTTGTGTATGCTGTTACATTTCAACTGTCGTTACTTCTAGTCTTTATGGTGGCATTTTAGAAAACGGCACACCTGCTTAGTTCCAGGTGCCCCGGGGAAATAACTTTGTGTATAAACTGTGTGTGCACAGCATGAGAGCTGTCTGGGATGTGTCAAGTCCAACCTGCACCACCATATGGCCCCGATATCATGTGAACAGCCACAAAGGAGGACAGACACCATCAAGGGTTGGGAAAATGAGGAATGTAAGAGGAGAGAGAGTAGAGAATGAATAAAAAGCAATGAGATTTAGGTCAGTTCTCAGGTGCACTGGGTGAATGGGATTGTTGACAAACAGGCACCTACATACCATCTGAGCTGTATGCAGTGATGCCATCTTATAAGCAGCATCACAGAATATACAGTTTGCCATTCTACAAATTTATACTAGTGTCACTGAATCATCTCCCCGCATCTTTCTCGCCCTGTCAGCTCCCTCTCCAGTGTCGTCCATCCAAGCCACTGATGTCACCAGGCACAGTCTGTCGTTGGCTTGGCAACAGCCAGATCGACCCAACGGGGTCATCCTGGAATACGAGGTCAAGTTCTATGAAAAGGTGAGGCGCCTGCAGGTTAATGCAGCTCAGGCTGATGTCTGGGATGTAAATATGCTGGCACGGTGTTTGTATTTCACTGATGGGAGAGCCCCTTCTCTTTGTCCCCTCTAATCAGGATCAGAGAGAGAGGTCCTACCGCATAATGAGGACTTTCTCTCAGAGCGTCGATGTCACGGGTCTCAACCCCCTAACTGTATACGTGTTTCATGTGCGCGCTCGCACAGCTGCTGGATACGGAGAGTTCAGCGCTCCGTTTGAGTTCTCCACCAATTCAGGTATTCAGTGACAGTAATGTTGAGTAGTTTTTGATGATGCATTCAAATTTGTTGTTACAAAGTTTGCAACTTTTCTGGTTGGTGACTTTTGTGGCCTTCTTTGTTAGACCCCTTCCCTCTGATTGGAGAAGGAGTTAACTCAGCCTTCCTGCTGCTGTCTGTCAGTGGGGTTGGAATTTTACTGCTGATATCTGCAGCTGTCTTCATCATTAGCCGCAGGTACACGCACTAACACACACACACACACACACACACACACACACACACACATCTGACGTCAGTATACAGTATGTACTGCCTCTACCTTAACTACTGCTTTTGACCAAACTGCCTCAATGCACACAAAGGACACACACAACTCCCCTACTATTGTGTGGCTAAATAATGTGTGTGTGTTACCTGAAGCTTTGAAAGGGGATTAGAGTGGAGACAGTGATAATCCCTTTGTCCCTGACTTGTCATTACTGTCTCTTCAGCAGCACAGCTTGTGTGTCAGCTTCCGAGGGTGTGCACACTCTCACACACACATGCAAAGCCCACAAACACACACATTTGCACACACACCTGCTCACCCACAAAGGTGTTTTTGACAGTTTCTTTGTTTAATGGAAAACACCTTTTATCTTGCGCTACCTGAGGCATCGCCCATCCTCCCTCTATTCCTTAAATGCTTTCATCTGCTCGCTCTGTCTTTCCTGCAGCCGGTTGCTCTGTGTTCTCATTGTCAACGTTTTCTATTGCGGCAAATCCGGATGAATCCAATGAATGCACAGCACTACTGGGAAAAACCACACAAAGTTAAAAACAAGATGACACATGTGACATTTTGCCAGGTGTCTTAACTGTAAAAATCACAATAAAAACTGGTCTCAGGAATGCTGTGACAGACTTCCATGTCTTTTTTATGTCTGTGTGTTATATGTCTGTCACTTCTTATGTCATCAGGAGGAGCAAGTACAGTAAAACAAAGCAGGACTCAGAGGAGGAAAAACATCTCAACCCAGGTATTGCACACACTGTACTGTAAAAAAGACAGAGAGATAGATGGATGCTTTGTTCCTTCTCTTCTTTTCAATCCACCTGCACACATCTTATACACATACTGGTAAAGACATTTACATAACATATGAACAGTTATACAACTCAAAACTCTCACCCTCCTCTGCATCCCGCCTCTCCTCCATGGCAGGAGTTAAAATCTACGTGGACCCGTTCACCTACGAAGACCCCGATCAGGCCATCCATGAGTTTGCCAAGGAAATTGATGTTAGCAGTATTCACATTGAGAGGGTTATTGGCATGGGTAAGCATGGCATCAGTGTTTGCTCGCGCATGCACACACACACACACACACACAAACCCACACACATGCTTACTTGGCGATGACACTGCTGTTTGCTATGTGCGTGTAGGAGAGTTTGGGGAGGTGTGCAGTGGTCGGCTGCGTGTGCATGGAAAGAGGGAGATCTACGTGGCCATCAAGAGTCTGAAGGCGGGATACTCTGACAAACAGAGGAGGGACTTCCTGTCTGAGGCATCCATCATGGGACAGTTTGACCACCCGAACATCATCAGGTTGGAGGGTGTCGTGACAAGATGTGAGTTATTGATAGAATCTGCAAACTCTTAGGAGTAGTAGTATTTATGTGTGTGTTGTAATTCAGCCTAATATTAACTAACTAATTAACTAACTCTTTACCTGTTTAGGTAAGCCATTAATGATCATCACAGAATACATGGAAAATGGATCCCTGGATGCTTTTCTTCGGGTACATACATTTTATTATGCTGTCTTATTTTGACTCTGAAAAAAGTAGCGTAAGCAGCATTTTTCCAGTTTACTGAAAATGTACCAAATCAGAGATCAGTCCTGACTGTCCAGCTAGTCACGGATGTTTATGTTAACCTCCTCTGCTGTCTCTATATTTCAATGTTTCAGAAACATGACGGCCAGTTCACAGTGATCCAGCTGGTTGGCATGCTGCGTGGCATCGCCTCAGGTATGAAATACCTCTCAGATATGAGCTATGTTCACAGAGACCTGGCAGCTCGAAACATCTTGGTCAACAGCAACCTGGTCTGTAAAGTCTCTGACTTTGGCCTGAGCCGGGTTCTTGAGGACGACCCAGAGGCTGCCTACACTACAAGGGTAAGACGCAGTATATATACGCGCAAACTGGATGTGAACTTATACATACAGTCTACTGTTTGTTAGTCTCTTGATTCCATATTTATTATTGTTCATCACTTAAATTAAACTTTTACAGCCTATTTATATGCACTCGTTTCTGTTAAAAGATGCCTTTGAATTTATCTAATCTATCTATTTTCTCGATTCAGATAAATAAATCTCTGAGGCAAAATCAAAGAATGAAACAAACTAATTCCAATTTTTTACTGAACCAAAATGACTTTTACGACTGTTTTTAGGAGGCCACTGGGACTTATCTTTCACCTGGAGGGAAGATCCCCATCAGATGGACTGCTCCGGAGGCCATAGCCTACAGGAAGTTCACCACGGCTAGCGATGTGTGGAGTTACGGTATCGTCATGTGGGAGGTGGTTTCATACGGAGAGAGACCCTACTGGGACATGAACAACCAGGACGTGAGTAATACTTCTACCATCTGAACTGTGAGTTGCCTTAAAGACAAAAGAGCTCATTCCTGAAACATTTTGTAGATTTTAAGGTAAATATCAAATCAAAATGCTGGATCGCCTCCACTGTTATTATACAATTAATTCAGAGAATGACTGATTTAGATCGAGCATATGGATCAATCTTGCACTTACTAGCAGTTGAGTAACACAACTTCATAGTCTGATGTAGACAAACTTTAAGACTTAACAATATGGTTTTAAACAGTTATTTTGAAATAAAAACAAATGTGACTTCACCCAAAATGTTCTTTAAGATTTAAGATGCGGTAGATCTAATGAATGTTTATGATCTGAATAATAACTCAAAGCTTCACCTTCATATTCATTTCCAAATAAGAGGTCAATATAATACACTCAATGTGGGCTTTTGCTTAAAAGCTGTCTGTGTTATTACTCATGTGGTCGCCCCCGTGCACTCTGTTGTGAAACTATGTCTGTCAGATGTTAGCGATGAAGTTGATGAGTAAAATGTTAACTGAAAGGGAAGATGGCCAAAAATATGAACTCTCAAGTTTCTTGTCAAGTTCACTGTCTAAATAAGTGTTGGTAGCACAGTCTCTGAACACAGTAACAACCATTAACATTATCATTAATTACAGTTTTCTTAAAGATAATTTGTATGCTGTGAGAAATAAAACTCAAATTAAACTTTTCCTTCTGTACAGTCCATCAATTGGACTTAAACCAAAATAATTGTAACAAATAAATAAGTGAAAAAGGAACCACTTCTTCAGTATGTTTTAAGAGAGAACTTCTGGAGGAAAATAAGCTGTCCTCTGGGTGACATACTGAATTCTGACTCAGTGTCTTTGACCTTTGCACCATTTAAAATATAGCAAATTAAGCCTTTAAATCACCCAACAGAAGGCCAAGATTTTGTTCACCAGTCACAGGATGTTTTATTGGAGATAAATATTTAGACTCATAAATTTCATAGAAACGGCTGCGTAGTGTTCCTCAGCCGAGCACACACTATGTAAATTCAGGGGTGATTTAGTTGTTCTGAACAGTTTTTGTGATCCGAGACAAAAATCCAGTTTCATAGCAAATTTGCAATCACTCTGCTATCAAAGCTTGTTAAGTTTGAGTAGGTCAAAGAGCCAGTCTGGCATATGGAAATTTTCAAACATGATTGATTTCATCCGCAGCACACTTGTAGTCTAAGAAAACTTTCCTGATGAGCCATTCTCTAAACACTTTATCCATCTTATTTGCTTTCTTTTTCTTTCTTGAGGAGCAATTAGTAAATGCTGAGACCTAACTCCGATGTCCATCATGAATAAGCATCGATGAGTGAATGTAAATAAATGAAGATTAAAAAATAACAGCTAAGTAGCTGACTTCATGACAACATTAAACTTCCTGTTTACCTCCCCCAAACCATTTAAACTATAGTTCCAAAACATAGAGCTTAGATTGTCCTTTAAATAGGAGTAAAACAAAGGGAGAACAGGAGTCACAAAATCCATCGATATAAACATTTTTTAATATTTTTAAAGCTCAAAAGTTGTCTCAGTTGTGTCTGAGTGGAGAGCCTGCAGTGTCAGACTTTGAAAACCTCCGATGAACAGTATTGTCCCACAGCATAATGTACAAAGGAAATAGAGTAGCTGCTCACAGCTGCAAAAAATTAAAATAAATTGCAGATGGCGGTGAGACGGCTCTCGAGAGAGAGAGCTTGGAAAACAACCAAATAAGTAATACATTTTCAGCAAAAGGCTTTACATTCTTTTTGTGAAATTTAATTGGCGGTGGTGTTTCACAGAGGCAGTTTGATTGATGTCTGTTACTGCGCATGTTTCATTATTTCCTGTAAATGTATCTTTCTATCTAGCCTGTCGGGGGGGAAAAATTAAACCTCCACCTCTGTCCTTTCTTTAGGTGATTAAAGCAATTGAAGAGGGTTACCGTCTCCCTGCACCCATGGACTGTCCTGTGGTGCTGCACCAGTTAATGTTGGATTGCTGGGAGAGAGAGCGAGCAGAGAGACCAACCTTCAGTCAGATACTCAACATGCTGGATAAACTCATCCGTAACCCTGGTACTCTGCGCCGCACAGGAGGGGACAGGTGCATACTATACATGTAAATACAGGCATAAATGATTACGTAGAAATACATACCAGTATATAACCTTTGGTATCCACATTCATACTGGACTCACACGCCTGCATTCTTTCACCCAGATTATTATGCCTACATGCAAAGTGCTTCTGTTTCAGTACTTTGCCACCACCAACCTGCTTGCTATCTCTTCCTCTCCCTGTTTACAGACCCACAGCCACTATGCTGGAGTCAGGGGTGAGTTCAGAGGTATGTGTGTCAGTCGTACCGGAGGTGTGTGTGCCAGAGTGGTCGGTGTATGAGTGGCTGCAGTCCATCGGGTTGGAGAGGTACAGAGACACTCTGGCAGCAGCAGGATACACCAGCCTTGACAGCCTCCTGGCTCTCACACACCAGTAAGTGCACGTCCGTGTGAAAATGGATTAATATGGTGTTTACTCATCAAATTTCTCAGCACAAAAACTTGAGCTTGCACACACAGAATTGCATCTCTGCTTTTACTCAACAGTCATACTTGAGTCAAAACAAGCAAAAGCAATTCTTTCGTATATTACAATCAGAAGGAGAAAATCTGTCACATAAGAAAAGATATCCTACTTATTCAATCTTCATAATAACATTAACATCTGCTGTATTTTGTGATATTGTAGTAGCACAAACTTGAAACTGTAAAATGTATTTGCATACATAAAAGAACAGAGCATAAAACAGATTTTACTGTATGCTTTAAAAAGTATGCTCAAAAAACTGGTTCGTATGAAGTATCTGAACAAAGAATGAATGAAAAGGCTTGGAAGAGAAATTTAAATTCAACATACTTTCTCACCTCCGCACACCCCGGTAACCGTGGCGCGTAGAGGGAGGAGGTTTTGGGTGCTGTTCGGTGATCCAATAAACATACTGATGCCTTTACACTTTGTCAAGATGTCAGTAGATAAGATGCACTATATAGTTACACAAAAATGTTGACGCAAAATCTATATTAAAAAAACAATTAAAGAATCATACCAATGCTTGGTGTTGAGAAATTATTGTTGTGAGCCAGGTTCAGGTGTGAAGAAGTTTATGGGTTCAACTATATTACTCTAAACTAGACCTGTCTTACCGTTCCCTGTTACATCAATTAAGACACCTAAGAAATATTCTCAACACTTGGATGATATATTTCCCTAATTTCAATGAATGTGGCCATTGAAATTTAATTTAAAGCCTCTGTAAGTGCATTTTCTTGTGACTGAGCATGCTCAGGGATGTGATTTCTTGTTAACATTGTGATGCTTTGTTCTTTTACCCTTCTGTATTTGTATTAGTTCTGAATGAAAATGGAGTTGCATGGCACCAAAGCACAAACTATAGCAGGCTTTGGCTACGCAGACAACTTGATAATATGGTTACAGCTTAATTGGTAGACAGGGTTGGCTATTAATTGTCAGACTGGTGGTTAAATGGTTGCTCGACTGGTGGTTAAATGGTTGCTCACATGTTCTTGAGCAGATGCTGAAGCCCAAACAGCTTCATGTATGTGTTTGAGGAAAAAGTCCCTTTGGACGAAAGCATCTGCCAATTTTCCTGACATGGATGATAAAAAAAGAAAAACCTGCCTGGCCTTATCCTTTGAATACTGCATGTTGTGGTTTTGTGTGTTCTAACATACATCTTTGTCTCTGCACCCACAGGGAGATGGACAGACTTGGAATAATCACGCCATCACACCAGGACATACTAATTGCTAGTGTGCAGCAAGAAATGTTGTCTCAAATGCAGCACATGCAACACACAATGGTTCCAGTCTGAGCCAGAGAACGGATACAAACCTGTTTTGAGAAGAATTTCATTTACCTCATCCATGCACTTTAGAGGGCCTTTTCACCAGTGGGAATACAAGAAGTAGAGGAAAGTAAGTGTACGGTGTGAAAAGAGAAGAGAGAGAGAGAGAAAAGCAGCACTTTTGTGAACTTCTATCCCATGGAGTTTTCTAAAAAACCATGATCTGGACGTGGCCACAGATAGCATTAAGCTACTGCGAGCTTAGACTGAAGCCCCATCCTCTTATCCTGTTCTCTTTTTCATTCTTTTATTATCTGTTTTGTGAAGGCTGACACGTAAGGCTGTGCATAAGCAGAATGGCTTCCAACTTTTCTTTTGCTGCTTTGGGCTTGACTTGAATAAAATGTGTTGCTCGTGTGTCTGCGTGTGTGTATGTGAGGTGTGTGTGGCGTACAGTGCCCGAATGCACACAACATGGAATCTCCCCTATCTTTGAATATTCTGAATATGCAAAGTTACCCAAGAGAGAGACTGAGAGGAGCCGGACAGAATGTATCATTACGAGCTCTTACCTGTGTCATATTGGAAGATCATACTAACAAACTGTATGATTTGCTTGTGTTTTCTCAATGTTTTGTCATTTTTAATTGTATGAATTATTGTTTCTGTTGAATTAGCCATTTAGACTAGAATGTCATCCATCAGTGTCAGTTGTATATGTCTCTTGTTTGATGCTAAGAATTAGCTACATGAAGAATTTTGTTTATTTATGGTCTTTTTTATCTAGTTTGTACATTGTAAAATAGAAACACTGAGGAATATTGTAATGATTGCCATATTGCATTGCAATAAATCCTAAAACTTATCCATTTATGTAGGTTTTAATTTTTTTTCAAACAGAACTTTTGAATACATTGTAATGTAAACAGTGTCCAATGAAGCCTCAAGCACTTTATGTTTATCATTTCTGACTTTGGCAGAAAAAAGTGTCTTCTGTGAAAGCTGAGACTCAGAGGTGCCTGTAACAAGGAAAACAACTCCAGTAGAAAACCCAGCTGAAATGCTGCTGGTGTAATCACACACAGTGTTGCGTTTGTGTGTGTGAAAGAGAGGACAGAGACAGAGAGATGAGTAGTAGAGCAAAAACTGAGAGGAGAAAGAGAGCTTGAATTAAAAGGAGGGAAAATTAAGAGTGGGCTGTCACTGTGAGCGTCTGTGTGGCATCATGTTTTTTGTCGGCTAAATTGGGCTGACTTTGCTGTGCAAACTTGTCGAATCAGCAAACATCTGTCTCCCACTACACTACCACACACATACACACAGACACACACACACACACACACACACACACCAGGGAGTAGATTGGAGGAAGTCTTTGATACATAAAGGAAGAGAAGATGATCTGGATTCTGGCAAAAAATGCCCACGTTTTTCTAGCCTAATGAGAGTAGCTGCGCACACACACACACACACCAAGTGAACGCACACGCACACATTGACAAACCACCCCCTGCCTCACTCCTAATACATCCAAATCACACACAGCAAACAAAATGCTGATGGTGGTTAATGAGGCAGATGCCTCTGAGTAAAAGACAGAGAGAGGAAGAGAGACAGAGGGAGAGGCTGCTTGCCTCGGGGCAATGAAACAGGCGGCTTCTGTCAAATAATGAGACACTGACAACACATTTAGCAGGTAGCCTCTTGTGATGATGCCTCACACGCTGAGCTCTACTTGAAAAGTGATAGAATGGCATCTGTTCGTGTAGAAAAATAACTGCATGCAAACGGTGGATGAATTCCCTACTGAGCGGCTCAGACCACAGAGGAGCGTGACTCTGGATAACAGTGTCGGTCAGTCCACCACTTTAGTTCACAGTGAAAGATCTGAACATCTACTTGATGGAATGACATGACATTTGGTACAGACATTCATGTCCACCTCAGGATGAATTGCATTAACTTTGATGATCCTCTGACCTTTCCTCTAGAGCTGTGTCAAAAAGGTCACTTGTCCATTCCTTTTTTTTAACCAAATACCTGCAAAACTGATTACGTTCCCATCATCGTCAGCTGCTGAACATCATGTCACAAGCGTAGTCATTGTTACTGGTTAGCACACCAACATTAGTATTTAGCGCAAAGCACTGCTGTGCCTCAGTACAGCCTCACAGAACCACTAGTGTGCTTTAGACTCTTGAACAAATGCACATATATACACATAAATACACATCCTGCAGTGGATAGTGTTTATCAAATATATTCCATGATGGCTGTAATGGCTGAAGGCTCCTCTCTCTGATGTCCTCGCTTCACAATCGTCTCAGTAGACAGCAGCACAGATTTAAATTTAAAGACTTGAGATATGAAAAAGCTTTTTTCTGTTTGCATTCACTGCTACAGAGCACTGCTGGGAGGCGTACCAAACTGTGATAAAAGGGGTTGATCATAGGAATAGAAAGGACACCGTTTAGGGCTGAATCCACATTGACCGATGGTAGAGTGAGCAGTAGTCATTTTAACCCTAAAAGACGCTCTTGTTACATTGAGGAGGGCAGATCAAATTGAATCTGTCTCTGCATCTCAGTGGGAGGCAATTGTGGGCTTTGGTCCCCAGATTAGGGCGGGTATGGAGCTGGCTAATCCTGCCTTCTCTTCCATGTGGGAGTGGCAGTGGGGTGTCTTTGCTGCGCGGCCAGCCGTAATCTAATGGGTGTGAGATTGGGGCTTTATACACGGGCACGCTCACTCACACACAGCCGGAGACACACAGCACAAAGTCTAGATTTGTTTCAGGATTAAAGGCATCACCTCAATGACTAACATAATGCCACAGGCATTCCCACGGTAACCCAGATTGTCTGTGTGTGTAAGTGTGTGTGCTTCTAGATGCTGCTGATGAGAAGAGAAAAGAGCACAGGAAAATGAGAAGGGACACATGCATGCACGCACACACACACACACACACACACACACACACACACACACAAACACACACACCACTCAGTCCCACTAGAGAAGCAGCTGCCCAAGTTGGCAGGCCATGTCCCTCTCATTATGCTGGCCAGTCACTCGTGTCCTGGATCTCTCTCCCCTGCTGCTGCTGCTGGACAGGTACCATCTGACACACATTAGCCTGCTATTAATGACTTCTGCTGCAGCCATTATCACACACTTAGGGAGAAACATCCCCAGGGTGCCATTTTTGCAGTGACATGCATTATATATATCCAAAATCATCCAATTTTGTTCCAAAGTTCTGCAAGCAAAGCAATGGTTTCTTTGTAAAAACAAGACTTGGTTGCGTTTTGAAAGCTCTTCGGGGGTTGTCCAGGATGTCCGTGAGTTGCTGTCTGAGGTGGCTCTTAAGGAATGTGGGGTGTGGCTAGTGGACCTCCCACATCAGATTCATTGTTTACCCATGATCCCAAAGAGAACACCACTGTGATTAACATTAATCCTACAAGTCTGTGCACAAATAACAAAAATAACGTCTCAGGATCTCTAACATCAACAGCAGGTGTTCCAGACATTTTCTCTCCTCCTCACATTCTAGTTCAGTGTTTGACATTGCGTCTGTCCAGGTTTAACAACATTGCTTACGATGGTCCTGTTACATGGTACTACAGCTGGCCCTTCCTTTCAAGTTTTGCTGTGGTCACAGCGTCAGAAGGACAGAGGGTCAAGCATTTGAAAATTTGGGAGTACACAGGAATCTTTTCTTTTCTGTCATAACCAAAAGGAGTCATAGAGAATCTTGACAAGAAGGTTGTTGTATTACTTGACAAGTTGTTCCAGTTAATGACTCACACGAGAATCTGATCCTCCATAGCCATGTAGAAGCCTAATTTAAGAATATGGCCATTCAAATTAGATATTTTCACTAAAACTTGCCCTTAAGATTTAGGTAAAAATGTCATATTCAGTCTACTGTAGTAGTGTCTGAAAGACTCAGATCTCTCTGCCAGAAAGTGTGCACAGTCATTGTGTCCTTGAAGACAGTGAATCCCACACTGCTAATTAATTGCTGAAAAAGTTCTTGCTATGGAGTGCAAAGAACATATACAAAAATGAGAACAAAACAATGGCTCTCAGCAGGAATGAAGTGCAAAGGTCAAACAGTCTCCAGGGAAGCTCCTATTACATATAACTTTTGGCTTTTTCACCCTGTGCTCAGTGGTTAGTTCCAACCAACTTATGACATCATCATACTTTTTGGAGCCAAGACAAACCACAGTTGTTGAGTATCTGCCTAACCTGTATAAAGAGAGAGACAAAGAGTCTGTAAGCACTGTACGACAGGTGAGGTGGAGACACATTTTCTCTGAAATGTAATAAATATAGAAGCATAAGAGAGTAATATTTTAATGCCAGATTTTAAAGAACTTGAAGATAACATTAAATTAAGACTAATCCTAGGAGAACGACATACAGCAAACCTTGCCACCGAGTATGTGTCCCTCTGGCATGACCCGAGGGACAGCACTGATGCGCTTAATGTTGGCTGCACAGCAGGTTAAGTCTTATTCACAGGAGCCTCAAACTAACTCCAGTGAATTAGACAGAGGCATAGACAAGCGAGGGCAGACATAAACATGTACCAACAAGAGGGAACCTTAAACTCCAAAGCTTCAATAAGTTTAGACCAGTTGGATGAGGAACAGATTCTTAGATCCTGTATAAGCAGAGCAGAGGGGAAGCGGGTCATTATCAGAGAACATTACTGACTCAGAGACAGTGTACTACACAGGCAGAAATACCAGCACAGGTGTTTGGACCGAAACTCAATCCACTCTCACTGTGTATGCATGTGCTTCTGCTTATCAAGTGCATTCATCCATGTCATCCAATTTCAGTGTTTAGGCGAACCACCACAGCTCTGCGAGCCTCCAGGTTTGATAAACCAAAAGCACCATGGTGCATTTATATTCCATTCCACCATAAAGAACGTCCAGTTAATGATTGCTCCACAAGCAAGAGAGACAGATTGAGAAGAGATGGGGTGAGGGAAAAAGACGGCAGCAAACCATCAGGGTAAAGTTTTGCCCTTCACCAGCCCTCCATCCCTCTATCCCTCCACCTCATTAAGGATGGATAGATGATCAATAGGAGAGAAGCAGTAGAAGGGGATTAGGATTAGAAATCGATGGCTTTGTTTTCTTCAGCCTGCCAGAGATAAACACTGCCTTAAGACACTGACAATGCAACACAGAGACTTTCATGGCTTTTCATCTGTGTGTGAGAGGGCACTACATTCCCTCTGTATGGACAGACTGACATCTGTTTGCAGCTTCTCACGCTGAGTTGAAAAAGAAACACTTCGATCCCTCCACGAGATGGGGAACTGGGGGGTGGGCTTTAATCCAACTCAGTAGCAATCTTCTACTGTGAAGCGCAGTCAAGACTGTTGATATTTTGTAGACTTTATGCTTTCTAAAGTGCTTGAAGAACACACATGTGGGAGACGCAGGTTATGACTGTTTCAAGACTCTCTGAGAGTATCTGGAGATAACAAATTAGGAGGTAGAATCATAATACGTTTGCTGCTAAGAGAAGTGATACTCCTAAAAACCTGAGTGGGTTGTAAGAAGTGAGGCAAGGCATTGTGGGTAGGTGAGGCTTCACCTCCCACACAGAGATTCAAAACATACCCCCTGCTTTGATCTCTATCTGCCCTCTCTCTCTTTCTCCTCTTCCCTCTGTCGTCTTTTCACGTGCGCTAACACACACACTGCACACCCGTCCTGTTTGTTGTGGCTTTCGCCCCTCTCTCCTTTTGAAAGAACAAAGGCATTTATATGTTTCCTGCAGATGAAAGTGCAGCTTTGCGACGACCCATTTCACCCCAAGTACAGATGCCGCCTTTCCATAATTTTTCTTTAAGTTCATGAAATCTTTTTTAAAATGAGAAGTTTGGAGCTCTGTCTTTAAGGTCATTTATTTATTATTATTTTTATTTACAGCTTCCTTATTTTATATATTGTGTTTATGTATGTCTTTTTTGTATGCTTTTATGTGGTAATGATGATGATACTGTTCTTATTCAAAGTCACAGGTGTCTGATGCCTTTCCCAGCATGCACTTGGCAGAAAGCAGGGGGAGGAGCAGGAGTAGTCTGACATGAAAAAGACAATCGTTTCTATTATACTCTTAAAGCCATCAGACATGCATGAGATCGGACTGCAGCAGTAAACCAGAGCAGCCTCAAGTGGACACTGGGAAAACATTCAAACTCAGACCCAGAAAGGACCATGCAAGTGTGGTGTCACCATGATGCTGATGATTTCCCATCAGCGCTTAATGAATAAGGATGATTAAGTTTCATATTTCATAAACCAACCATGTGTCAATCCATCTCTCAATACTTACTTTTTCTTCACTTTCCCAGCCTGTCTGTGGCTCTCAGCCCTAAGCCCATTTGTATATAATGAAGGAATAAATCTTTAAAAACAGATAAAGAATAAATGCTTTTGGTTTAAAAAAAGACTTAACAATTTCCTGAAACAGCTGGGCACTGGCATTTTAGCAAATCTTACTCCAATGGGACTTGATAGTGCATTTGTTAGGGACTATTTTCCGCTGGAGATTAATACACATTTGGTTCTTTAGTGCAGTGGTTCTTAAACTGGAGGGGGCATAGAGTCATTACAGGGGGAGCATGGATGACCAGGGAAAAATATGGAGTGGGAATAAGTTGAATGAACATGAGTTATGTAAGGAAATTAAAAAACAAGAGTTTGCTGATGCTATTGTGCTGACCCGAATCATTTATTTTATTTAAATCAAATTCAACTGGGGTAGTTTTTATTTGTTGCTCCCCCAATATTGTTATGGGGGTTGATATAAATTAAATCCGTTTACATGTGGTGGTGAGGGGGCATGAACTTTTTTTGGCGTCTGATCGGGGACTGAAAAGGTTTGTGAACCACTGCTCTAGTGAACTACAAACTCAACTGCAATGTCCATGTTCATGGTAGCACGTCAACAGGTACAGTGTGTCTCCCTTTTTAAATTTGATTAATAAATTAATTTTCAGACAACAATGGAGGTCTCTGGCTCAAGCTGTGGGATTTGTTGACAATAAGAAAAACTTTATAATGTCATTAGTCATATCCTTCCTAGACAGTTCTTTACTTCAGTCAATCCGTTGCACTGCAGGACTGATAAAGGTATAGTCTGGCTGAATGGCAGGGAGAAGGAAGTGAGGAGGTAAAAGAAGGAGCAAAATGATTAGTTGTGTGTGTGGTGTGTGTGTGTGTGTGTGTGTGTGTGTGTGTGTGTGTTCAGAGGCAGAAGGATAAAATGAGGAGGGAAACCAAGAGAGGGACTATTTCATTCCGGCTCAAATGGGCAGGAGGCTGCTTATCCTTGTCCATCATACATTCCATCATGGCCCAACATGGCTGACTTGTCAACTTAAGTGACATACGCAAAACAGGCTTACACACGTGAACACACACTGCAGTTACAGACTATTTAACATTTTTTTCTCTAACTTGATTCTTCTTTACTGTACAAATCTTACTTCCTTTATCTGTGTGTGAGTGTATGTGTGGGTTTATATAGAGAGAGTATTGCTGCAGAGAGCAAGCTGAGATCCCTATGGGCTGTTTTAGTTAAAGCCATATTGATCCTTGTCTGTTTCCAGAGTTTGTTTAACAGCAAAATCTGTGCAGATAAATAACATGTCCGCTAAAGCAATCAAGATTTCAAATCATTGTTTCTGTGGTAAAATGGTTGGGGTGATGTCTTTGTGCAATTTAATTTCACAGTGCAACTAAAAGCCTTGAATTTTTTGAGTAGCCCAAAATACAGTAGAGATTTCACTCAATAACTATTCTTACTGAGACGTGGTGCCATCTAGTGGGCTAATTAGGAAATAACATTTTACAACTAAAATAATATTCTCCTTGTTAGCTGGTTTGTGAATCTGGTTATTTTAGAAAATTACATTAAAAATTCACCAAAATTGTTTTTTTTACACAATATAATGTTTATTTTCTTTTATACAGTGATAAGCTACAGACACTTTTGCCTACAAACAGGCAGGTTAGCTTCAGCAGACTCAAATAATTCAGTAATCTGTTATAGTAGTGCTTATCGACACAGTCAGGAAGTCTCATTATGGTCAATCATATTGCAACAAGCATCACTGCGTATGGAGGAAGGAAGGTGGCAACAGTAGAGTTATTTTCTGACTAAACTGTACAGAAAATAGAATTCAGTTCAGCTCCATTTGTTTAGTTTGGTCATTTATGGTTAGTCCAGTTTCCTGAAAGATTGGGGGTCACTGTTCTCACACAGCCAACATGCTTATAGCTGGTTTGGACGTTCATGGCTTATAACAATAAACAGAAGTTACATCTTTTGACAAATAGGCAAAACAAAAGAGTCTTACAACTACATTTCTCCCAATCACACATGGATCTGCATGCAAACACATGCACACACTGAGACATAAGGGCGAGTACAGACTTACAAGCATGTGCTATACACACACACAGTTTATCTACAATTTACAAAAGATCATTTGACTTGTTTTGTTTTGTCTTGGTCTATTGGTTGTAAATCCTGAAAAGGTGTAAATGCATGGTTTCTATATCTGCTTCATAGATTTGGTATTTACTCACAAATTAAAATATTCTGTATGTTTATATTTTTGATTTTTTTTTTTTTAAGGATTAGGTCTACAAGTGACCGAAATATCAAAAAACTGTTATGAAAATGAGTTTATTAATAAGGCATTTTGAACACAACCATTCATGGTCAGATCAATGTTTCTAAAGTGGACCGCACCACTGTTAAAACTGAACACTGTGCATACTCAGCACAATAACAAATATTAAACTGTGTGTTTATGTGAGTGTTTTGAAACAGCAACTGATGACACAAAAAACAAAATATATGATTTCAAACGACCTCAGCCACATGTACATTGATAAAGTGCTAAAAATAAAATCATATACAGCTTTAACATTCTCCTACTGAAAAATAAATACATAAATAAACTATGAAGTAGTTATGCATTAGTCAAACAGAGAAATCAACAACATGTATGCCTATATTGCATAGCCAGAGCTGACACAGTGCAGTGTGACTCGTGAACACTAAAAAACTAAAAAGAGCAGGCAGCAGGACTGAAACATCTGACTTAACAGCCACCAAAATTCACAGTGCCACTCAGATGATTGTACCATGTGATTTAAGTTAATTTCTCTGCTTGATGACAGTCAGATTGTCCAGGAATTGATGCTTCTTGATTTTCTTTGAATAATATTTTGATAATTGTATATCTGTATGTTTATTTGAATGTATTTGAGTATATGCATGATTGTACTGTTGTATACTTGAATGCTTCTATAAGTTCATTCCAAAAGTCTCTGTTGGAGAAGCAAGCTTTCACATGCAGCTTGGACAAGCAATGTCCTGGTGGCTGTATTATCAAAACCTCACAGCTTCTGTATTTGGCCTCTGGCTCCACCCACTGTCTGCCCTGCAGGTTACTGAAAAAGCAGAGAGACAGAGAAAGCGGGATAAGTAGGAGAAACGCAAACAAAACTGTTTATTCAGTCATATCTGGTATGTGAAGTACAGATGAATAATGAAAGAACTGTACACTTACTGTCTCACTCTCCCCATCTGAGCCCCTTCTGGATTCTGAGCCGTAGTGCAGAGGAGAGTACACCCAGCCCCGATCCTCCTGAGTCTGCTATTATCGAACACAGCCAGCAGACGGCAGCAGCAGGAGAAAGAAGACGAGAGGAGAAAGATGAGAGAGGAGCTGCGGAAATATACATTTATTATTCCCCAGAACACTGAATAGTTTAAAGCTGTCTGGTACAATTTTGCATGTTGGGAGCTCCAAACTGCTTTCAGATGAAATTTTCAACTGCTCACAGTGTGCTCACATGCATATCTTGGCTTGGGTTGGTGTAATTTCACCTTAAGACCCTGAAATCATATTTTCTCAGTCAATGCCTTATTATGACAGATGCTCAACAAACATACAATTTTCTGCCAGCAACAGAAAACTTTTGGTATTTGCACATCACAGATTTCTGTATTGATATTTTTGTTCTGCCTATTTCCGTATATTGGACATAGGCGATCTCACACTCTTCTGTGCACTAATTAGAGTTTAAAAGCAATCAAAATCTGATGAGAGCTGTGGGGTTGTTTGCTTATGTTGCCAGCACCGTCAATCCCATCTGATCAAACCACGTCCGCACAGTCCCGATGACGCAGATTAGTTGAGTTTCTGACTGTGAAACTCTTAATAAATAATTAAATAATAAATAATGCCCCCCCCAAAACTTTAACATCAGTGTTTATTTAATCATATATATCTAAGGTTATAGAAAAAATACTTAATATTTGAAATCCAATCACGTTTTCAGAGGCTTTAAGATGTTCCAAGTTCAGCTTTAATAAACAGGTTATTTCCAATAGCAGAAAGAGAAATTTCATTCTAGCCAAGTGCTGACAACACTAATCAGCGTGTCAGCTCCTCTGTGCTGTCTGAGTGCGACAGGGCAGACGCTTGAGCTTGATCTATAAAAGTGCAATACAAGCTACAGTTAACTAACTGCAGGTTGAAGAGGCTTAAACATTTAAATGACCATTTCTTGTTAACATGTTATATGAAAATGCATGCTCCATTTAAATGCACATGACGGTCCTTGAGAAACTGCAGTTATTACTATGCATAGTTGTTGTTTTTTGCAGACTTTAATGCTAAATAAGTCATATGAAAAGTACTGTAGCTTTATTTTAAATACTTCTGAAGATCCATAAGCAGTTGTGCTTGTGAAAATCCCAATTGAACAGTAAGCAGCAATGCGTGGGAACACCTCTTAACATTACAAATGACTCTAACTACTTACTTACATTGTAACTTGAGCTAGAGTTTAGCTTACGACGGCCAAGAACTGGAGAGTACACCCAATATCTGCCATCTGCATACTGATGGATGGACACACACACGCAGATCAACACACAAATGCATGTAATGTGCACACAGGAAAATTAAGTGAATTGAATGAATTATTATGCAACAGAGGAGAAAAATAATGAATAAGAGAAAGGAAAGAAAGTGGAAAATGGAGAAAGAATGCTATAACAAAAGATTCACACAAAGAACGAGAATTATGGAGAGCTGTGCATGATATTGACAGCGCGCATGACTGCAGAGTGACAAATCTAAATATATCATGCTGTGCCGGAGAGACAACCCCAGTGTTGCTGATACATTCAAAAGCATGAACAATGACTGGTGGCAGCCTCGTGCTTTGGAAAAAAGCATTTTGGACAGCGAGAGCAACCCCTTAGTACGTGCAACACACACACATCCTCCCCCCCTCACCATCATAACTCTACCACGCTGTCCTGACTGGGCCACTGCAAGAGACCCAATAGATCAAAGAAAAACAGAAGAAGAAAGATGCTCTTTACTCTCTGGGAAAGGACTGACAACAAAAGAACACTCAAGAGAACTTCCTGCAGGGTTTGAACTGAGGCATTAGATCCTTATTTGAAACAGTTAAAAATCATAATTGGGACTTACAAAGTAGATGTCAGACACCGGCACCTCCCCATCCAATGAGTTGTGGCTGCTGGACACAGAAAGCTGATTGCACGATGTACGTGGCGCCTGCTGAGGCACCTGGGGGCTTGGAGGGTGGGAGGAGGGAGGGGTCGAGGGCAGACGGTGAGAGGAGCTGTCTGTGGAGGAGCGAGGAGATGCAGGGCAGATGGGAGTGAATGCCGAGGCAGGAGAGAGGGCGGAGGTGTTTGGAGCTGAAGTGAGAAGTGTGGGTTGTGTGGCTGAACAAGAGGCCAGAGAAGAAAGAGTGGAAGACTGAGCAGCTGCGGGAGAGGTGAGTGGTTTCGTGGATGGACGGATAGATGAAGCAAGTGTGGAGGACGAGTGCCCAGCTGATTGTGCAGCGGAGGAGGAAGACACAAAGGACGGAGGAAGAGTGGAGGAGGAATATGCAGTGGATGGATTAACAGAGAGAGGGGTAGATGAAGCAATGACATGGGGCTGGTGATCAGGAGACAGATGGCTGGGGGAGGTCTTTTCTGTCAACTGTGTGAGCTCCGTGCTCTTTGGGATTTTACTGTATGAAACAAGCCAAAGAATACTGTTAAACTCTATTGCACAGGCAGCTATGGACATTATCATTCTTCACTATTGCTGTATGTTGGTGTACCTGAGCTCCACCTCCACTGTTATGGTGTCCTGCTTTTCCCCATGAACCTCAACTTTCTGTGACCTGAAAGTACATTGGACGATACATGTGTGATGTCAATAGGGAAGGACAGCGCACACAGTTCATTCTTTTGACAGAATACTGTCATTATAGATACATAATTGCACATTCAAGCAATTATTCTCACCTGGCCAGACTTGGGGAATGCATTTGTCTCCTGTAACGCGGGTGCTCTGGTGTATCGAAGGGAGTGGTGGGTAAGGAGTTGTTAGAGGACAGCGTGGTAGCGATAGAAGCTGTGGTCGCATCTTCAAAGGAAGGGGGGGTGCAGGGTGGCTCTCTCCCTAATACGTATAAGTAACCAAGAAATATAAAAAAAGAGTTCACGAAATGTATGCAAGAGATGACAATGCACTACAAAAACAATAAGAAGAATTTAATTGTTTCACCTAGATCAGACATAACCAAATTAAATATAAGTATGTGTGCTTGTGAGTCCTTCAAACCTTTCATTCAGGCAAACTGCCATTTAATTGCATAACACTTTAACTCAGCCAATTAGACAAGTACTGCACTCAAAGCTGTACATGCGATAAGGACTTTAACATTCAGTTGTTTCACATTTACAAGGTTTGTGTTGCATCTTCATACGTTCACGTTCTCTTCATTTCTTACCCCATTTATGAGTGTTTGGGTGGACAGTAAATAAAACACTATGCTTTCCTAAAGTATTTATCTATGAATATCCAGCCTTGATTTGTTAAAGTTTCTGCTGCTTTTGCTACTATTCTGCTTCCGTGCTTCTATTTCTCCACTGGGATCCATAAAGGCTCTCTTCATTTCATTTAAAGAGAAAATGGAGCTCTCGACTGCAGACATTTAAAGCCAATTCATTAACACGGAAGGCTACTGTCACATGACCACACAATCCTATTACACTTGGTTTAGGTGTTTGGTATTAAGCATCCCATTTTCACTTCATTTCACCTTTAATGAACTCTATGTACAACACATCATGACTGCATATCATTGTGGACTAATAGAGATAAACTACCATTGTCATCCAGCATGGGGAAGTTGGGAGCTCCTTGTAAGTTCTCCAAGTTGTCCTGGTTTTCCTGCTTGTCTTCAGTCAATGAGGGACGCTGCCCAGCTGAACCTGTTCCAGCACTTGACTTGGACATGGAGAGAGCCCCTCGACCTCTCTTAGATGGAGACGATCGCAGTGCTGTGAAAGCATGGCATAGTTTACTCTTACTCCAAAAAGAAAAATAGCAGCACAAAATAATTCCTTATTTTTTCATCAAATGTAAGACACTATGGAAGTATATGGCTCATGCACAGTTGTAAACTCACAGCAGCTCTTCCTGAAGACAATGGTGCTGCAGAATTTGTAGAACCTCTCAGCATAGAAACCAGGTCTGTGAACTGACACTGTGTCCTGTGGAGGGGCAGAGGCAGTAATGAAAACAAGAAACAAGACAATTTGAACTCATACACAATCAAGGTGCTAAACCTGTAAAAGACAAACATTTTGAAATAAATAAGGCAAAAAATGTTATATGGTTGATATTTTGTTTGGATACAGATTGTTACATAACTGTTCTGTGAAAGCTACTCACCCCGTCATGGATGAGAGACTTCCAAGAGTGCTCAAGTTTCTTGATCATTCTGTCAGACAAGACGATTAAATTATTTAGTTAAACTCATTCAGTGACTTACTGTGGTTACTTGGCAACTCAGGCTACAGTCTCACATGCAATGCTGATGTGCATTTTAAGATCTGGATTTTATGCTAGGCACCACACACATTTCTTATGTCCACGCTTGTCCTGACAACAGCTGTTATGAGCATCCTCCATTTGTATTTATGTAAAAACAGTGTGAGATGTCTGGGATTGTTTTTTACCCTCTCAAACCATCTTTTAATATTGCTTGCAGGCACATAATGCCTGGATTACTGTAAGCCTAAACCTAATCATTTCCTGACTTTAAAACCAGAAGAAAATCCAACTTTGTCAATTAATGGGCCCTAAAGAGTCCAGTGAAAGGCCTTACATATTACCTCAGACTGAGAACGCAGTACAGGTTAAAGGTAATATATAGGGCACTTTAAACACCAATATGTCATCATTATTAAATTATCTTTGACACTTTGGATGTCTTACCATGAAAACATGGTAGAGAAAACTGGCAGACAATCAGAGAAACACTGGTGCTTTGTTTTTACTTTTTAAATTAAAGCCATATTTCCCATAAATCCAAAAGCTTAGTGTTGTAAAGAGGATGTTGAAGAATATTAGAATATAAAACAATGGAAGCATGACATCTGACATTATGAGACACTGAAAGCTCTGTTTATGCTGGAAGAACAGAAAGAAAATCTGGCCTAGGTACTTGTAGTTCAAAATGTAATGTTGAAGCAGAACCAACTGATTGCAATGGCTATTGCTGATTTGTGAATGTTACACAAATATTATTTCATGTATTAATTTCCTGATAACTGCACCATTAACTTGCCTACCTGTAGGACTGCAGGATATCAATAATTCCAATGAAGAGCAGGAGGCGCTCTCCTTTAGCACCCACAGCTGGAATACCACCCATGCTACAGACAGATAGGAGAACATTACCGGCATTTGTAAGTGTAATGTGACAATTGGGGTATACAGTGTAAAATGGTGACTTACGTGTCATCATGGTCCAGTGTGTCCCTGCATGTGGAGCCTCCCTGTATAGACTCCATGGCAGTGGAATACAAGGCTCTCTGAGCTGCACGCCTCTTTTCATCCCCGCCTCCTGCAGGTGAGCCCTGGGACTGGCGGTCCCGCTCCGCTTGGGTCTTGTTGTGCACCCCCAGCAGCAAACTGTAGTCCATAATCTTAAAACTTTCCAGAACCTGACATGAAATACATGATATTTCAAAACATTTTCCAAGCTGAGAAAATCACATTTTGTAACATGTGTTGTGTATAAAAAACACAAGCCACTTTGAAGCCTCTGTCTCTCCCTTCTCTTCCTCTGTTCTTTCTCCAATTCATCTGCACTTAATTTACGGTATGAGTCTGAGCAAATAGTTTGTGTGGTTGGTTGTGCTGACTGTGTTGACATAAAATGAAATGCACAGTGTTAATCTACTTTTACAAAAAATTTGTTCCATCCATCTCCTGCCTCCTCTCTTTCTCACCAGGCAATCTCTCTGCAGAGTTTTGACCAGAGCGCTGTATGTGTCCTGGTCCAGAGTGAGGCCATCAGGAACGTCATTCAGAAAGTCCAGGTCTTTAAAAGTGGGTTTGGACTTCTCTCTTTCTTTCTTGGATGCTCGCCTCTTGTATGTGGAGCCCTTCAGATCAAACTTGAGGTGCATGCGTACAGAGCGTGGTAAAATGTTGTTCATCACAACAACTCGGATGTTCTTGCCCCCACACTGCACGCAGTAAAGGCCAAAAAACTTTGGCAGCAAAGTCCGGGGATTCTGGTTCAAGTTCTGGAGTGGCAGTTCACAGCAGACACAAAGAAAGAGACAGGGAGGATTAAAGAAATATGCTACATTATTTGGTAATAAGGCATGTAGCCTATGTGTTTCAGCCCTAGTACCTTGCACCTGCCAGACAGCGTGACCCATCCACAGGCCACAGCCCATTCTTGTGTGTCTCTACTGTGTGCATGATTAACCTGTTAAGGAGTACTTAGGCCAGGTCTCGGTTATCTACAACCTCTCTGCTATTATCTATTACAAAGCTACCTGCTTACGTCACTGCTGACAGAGGCCAACACCAGGGGGTAAGGTAAAGAGGATAAAGAAGACTAGAAGTTTCAGCTGCTGCATTGCTCTTAAGCATGCACTCATGTACACAAACATCCCATGCCTACACACCCAAATCTCTGAACAGACACACTATTACATTGGTCTATTGTGCTGAAAGTTAATTTAGCAGAAAAACATTTGCTGTACCTGCAGATATTTCTGCTTTTTGAATTTGTCAAACTAAATATTAGCAACCAGGTTTCAGTATGTATCATATTAAGCAAAGAAATTTGTCTATACTGCATAATGAATTGTATACACTAACATTATAATAACATGCATGTTGAAAATGTTGTATGCACTAACAATTTGGACTAACAATTGAACTGAGGGTCTCGGTTTGACTTACCATATAGTATCCAGGAAGGAGTTTCTGTAGAAACTCTGCCTCTTTGTGCATAACAGTTTTGATGATGAACTCGTCATCGCGGGTTACGTAGAATATGGAGCCACTAGCTCCTGGATTTGTCAACTCAATCAGTGGCTCATTACATAAAGAATACTAGACAGAGCAGAGGCACAGGAAAACAAAGATAAGATTAAACACAATCCCCACTATGACCCACAATCTCTAGTGGGAGTGTTTTGACATGCAGCAGCCATGAAAGTTTTACTTTATTATTAAGCTTACTCATCTGTCCTGTCTTTAAATGTCTTTTTATGTGAGATGCTTGTTTCATCTGAGTTTGTAATGTCATCCTAAATTTAATTTAATCTCATGGGTACTGCAGGGCTGCATAGCACTGTTACTGTTGGATCGAATCGAGCTTTCCAACAGCCAACTAAAAGACTAATACATCTACCCACTCACACAGCGTTGCTCATCAGCAGCAAAAAGGGAACTTTGTTGACACACTTGACTTTTGAAGTGCAAATGTGTATACGCTACTGTGTACAAAAGGGCGTTATGGGTGTGGGTGTGAAGAATCACACATCTAGAGGAGTTTAAATTGTATATTATGACATTTTTAATAAACTTGTCAATGTTTACATTGATTGCTGTAAAGCAGTTTGTTATCTAAATTGAAAAGTGCTATACATATAAAGCTATTATCATAATTATTATTATTTTTACACCTTAATGTAGAGGCAGTAATTACAGTGAAGTGACTAACTCAACAGTGGAAATATTTCTTTCACCAACGTTTGTGCACTGGCAGGAATTATGCTGAACTGAGGTGAATCAACATAAACACTCCAATGGCACCAGGGGGCTTAAATTTACACTGAATATCTTGATGTAGAGCCATTAAGACCAGATCTAATGAGGTTGGTTAGAATGTAACTACTTAGTAGAAAATTAAGAGAAACTGCCCATTGCTTGAGGTCAATTTGTCTAGGAAAGTCATTAAATTTACTAAGTCAGCACAATGCAATTATACTGGTAGTCCTCCGCCCCCACCACCAACACAAACAAATGCAGATGCAAACACAAACTACTCTCTCTGACTGTCTGCTGCCACTACTTGGAGTTTAAAAAAGAAAGCTTTAGTCTGCTAATCTCCCTCTGGCACAGGTTGAATGTGAGCTTAAACACGCCGCTGAGAACGCTATGTCACCGTGTGTGTTTGCAGCCTCACATGCAAAATATGTGAAGGCATGTGCAACTTTTTTTTGTGTGTGTTCGCATGTGCAGAGTTCTACTTTCTGATTTGTGAGGGTGTTTAATGTTCATCCTCAGAGTAGTAGATATCTAATGAGGCCGGGGAATGTTTTCTTTGATAACATAACAACAAAACAATACAGTGCTAACAGTTAGCTAACCATAAGGTGCTCTGAAGCAAGTTATTATGCGTGATATATACATGTTTGCTTCATTACTGATGCTGTATGTCACAGAAAACATTTCACTTTAGCACAGCACTTTATAAGACATTCAAGTACTCTCAATGCATCGTCGGTCATTTAAGAAAATAACTATCTCACCAGGTAGTCATCTGGTCGGATCCCAAACAGCTCTCGGAAGTAGCGGAAGGCCACAGGGGCGTAGGTTTTAAACCTAAAGTCTGGGAAGTGGTGTGCCGGAGTGAGGTTACTGCCTTCACTGTATCGCGAAAGATGGGGAAGAATAAAAGAAGATTAAAGCTCGTATTTGCTTCTTGCCACAAACACATCCACATAAACACACGTGAACTCATACAAACACACCTGGGGAAGAAGATGCTTTCCACCACATAGAAGTCCTGCATCAGCACATCTCTCTCAGGCTTGGAGCTGAGGTTGCCAACAGTATATCCAATACCCAGCTGGATGGCCCCTTGCAAGGCAGAAGAGGTGGTCTGGAGGCGGAGAACAGAGAAAAGAACAGCAGAATAAGGTGTGGGTGGACAGTAGTTGGTGAAATCATGACGCAAAGCTTCAAACAGTATTTAAGACATAGGGCATAGAAAAATAGAGAGACAGGTGAAGAATCAAACCCTACCTTCTTATATGTCGTCTCTCCAGAGGCATCTACTCTCCTGTGGCCAATCTTTTTCTCATGGGCTTGGCCAACTCCGAACGGGGACGGCATCTGTCACAAGGAAAAGAAAGGGAAACACAAATACATATGTGATTTATGTACTGCAAATACTGTAAATATAGACCCTTCAGAGGTCATATGGAATTGAACCATGCAGCAAACCAATGCAGATAAAAGATGTGAAAGAGAAGAGGAAAGCAACAGAGACAGGTGACACAGACGGGTGTATAATACGAAGGAGCCTCTCACCTCTGTTATTTGAGCCTTCTTGGCTGAATCTGTGGACAAAAACAGAGAGAGAAGGTGCATGAGAAAAGAGTTGAGAGGTGTCCACATCAGTACATTATTTAGCAAGGAATGCCAACCAACACATTTAGCCAAGTTATCCCATCTGAGACCTTGAACATCAAGACAAACATGTGGTGAGATTATTTTAAACTAATTTGGCAAGTGTCATACTAATTTAAATTTGTTGTTCCAAATAAATTGTTGGTTAACTCACCAGTAGAGGTTACCAATTGTTTGATAATCCAGAAAGACAAAAGACATGCAGCAAAATTCCTGGCTAAACCAAAACAGACCACTGCAAAGTGCAGTCAGTGCTTTCTACTCCCGGATCAGTGAGATTTGTACAGAGAATGTAAAAACTCTATTGGATTGACTTCCAACCCTAATCTGAGTGCTGCCATTGGCTAAGGTTCTCAGATCACATTGCCAGCCAATCACACATGAGGATTAGGTGTCATCTTTCCCACTGATGCGAAGGCCGCAACTGGACTGTGTCTGTATGTTTCTGTGTATAAACAAGGGAGAGAGCTGGAAGGAAAGAAGTTAATGGGAAATAAGACAGTTCATACTGCTTCACAGTACTGGGTTACATCATTGTACTAAATATCAGGTCTTGTGAGGGTGAAGATTAAGGAAGGGCAGCTGACAGAACACAGATAATTAATCTTTAAGCTATGTTAAAGTACAGCACAGACTGCAGCTGCAATCACTAAGGCAGGGCAGAACACAATACATAATAATAATAATGACTTCTTCAGTAAATGCAAACAAAACGCAAGAATCCTAAAATCTGAATTCTTAAAAATTCAAACATGCACTATATTTGATTTTTTTTTATCCTGACAACAGCAAGGTACTACAGTCCCCTGGAGCCATGAACACATGTACCACAGCTCAGAATCTTAAGCTTTACAATGGCAGATGCATTACTAACAATACTAACAAGTCTAAAGCTATGCTAGCAACTCTGTGAGGCTGCACTCAACTTGCACAAATGCTCATAGTGATAGTGTTAATGTGATGATGTTGTTCACCATCTTAGTTTAGCACGTTAGCACTAAACACAAAGTGTTGTTGCTGATGGAAATGTCATTATTTTTGCAGGTATCTGGTCATAAACCAAACTATTGGATCACTTTAAAGTCAGAAGATCACTAAATTAATTACAATTCATCATGAGGGAGTCTTGAAGTTCTGTAGTTGTTGAGACTCATGGTTGCGCTAGAAGACAAGTCAGAGGTCACTGCTCAGTTATTAGACTTCCCCTAAATGTCTGCATTGAATGAAAACCCACCTGATTTGTGTTGAGATATGTCAGTCTGAACTAAGGTGATGGAGTGACTGACCAAACAAACATGCAACTGCAGAAACAAGTGAATTTTCATAATTTCATTGATTTCCTTATTTCTTTTAGGCCTTTTCATGCAGTGACATGACACACAGAGCTGGCCACACCTGTCACCTGCCGATTAACGCCGCATCAAAGCCTGTCAGGCATAACAATGGGAAGGAATATCCTGTGACAGGAGCACACACACAGAGTCTCTGTGGGATTAGGGTCAGGCCAGAATAATGTACCAGTGAGCTGCATGCAACAAACATGACAGACTCTTCTTATTACTAAAGTGAGAAACAGGCTACCACTAAGACGTTTTTTTGAAAGTGTAAAACACTAATTGAATGCACATTTACTGAGAGCTTAGTTATTCCTTAGTTCACATAGTTATTCCTATAATGAAACAATTTCTGTCAGTGTTATGGCTTAAGGCCTGCGTGTGTTTGTCATAGCAAAGAGGATTAGATCTCTCTTAGCTGAGAAAGTGGCGGCCTGTTGCTGTGACATTAATGTGACACTAAACACAAGAGTAGATTTTTATGCCCCGTGGCTGTCTGCACACAAGTGTAATCTGGTGGGTTTAATGATAATCATCAGTGCACAAACATCCATAGCAATTGTACTTGAGCATGCGCAAGCAAATATTAGACCTGCTAAAATGACTGATGGACACATCTGCTTTCTTTACTTCAACATTTGCACATATGGTAATTATTATAAACCTGTCATGCATGTCCTATTTGTAGCCACGACCAAGTGATGCTTGGAATTGATACCCATAAGGGATTAGTGTGGTTTATGTTCTAATTCCATATCAGATTATGTAAAGCACTCTTCAGATTTAGCTAGGCAGAATAAAAGAGAGATGGTAAGAATTATGAAGACAGATAGAAGATGGACGAGGAGCAAAATTACACCTGAAAGACCACAGTATGGCTGCTGTAGCGAATGTATATATGTGTGAATACCCTACAAGTAAAGAGCTCCACGCTCATTCAGGTAAAATGTAACATTCATCCCACTGCAGTCCTTCTTCTTCATCAGGACTAGTGGGGCTGTGTGTACACATGTGCTTGTGCCAGCCTGCAGTGGGCCACTGACACTATGAGCCATTTACAATAGAGCAGCAGTGACTGGAATCTTGGCACTGTTATCCAACCAAGTAATATATTATTAATTTACACAGCTTAGGTTCTTAACTACAATCTTCTATCTGCTTCAATGGCAAATTATAATTGTTTTCTGTAGTCTAGTCTTTTTAGTCAATACATTCACATATTATTGTATAAACGATGTTGCTCACTTTGCCCAACTCCTATAGTGCAGCTGCCATCACCAGTAGCTGGTTTGAGCAAGCCTACCACAAACGTTGTTTTTGACAATTTGTCGCCGGCCGACAATAAATGACTCTAACTAAAAGACATACGAACCGGCTTCCCCCAGGTCAAGCTGGAGACAGAGGCCGTCGGCCGCTTCCTCACTCGTCCTCCTGTCATCCGCAGTCTTCCCGTCCATCTCCCGGACCAGTTCCTGACGACGACGCGCAGCCGTATCCTTCCTCACTGACAACACGGTGAAGCGGTATGAGCTTCGAAAGAATGTACAAACCGCGTCATTTCACCTTCTTCAATATTTCCTGCTACAATTACAGACTACACAACTCCATCACTGTGTGTTCGTCGCTGAATATAGGCAAACGCAGCGGCACATTCAGAGCCAGCGGTGCTGATCATCTCTGCCGCTACTGTGCGTCATCACACGCAACGGCTGATGGCGTGCCGCTAGAGCATCATCCCAAACTCACAAACTCAGCGCATCATTGTCCAGCTACATGATACCTCTGGAATGGGAGAGCCATTTTATTTATTTTTATATATATCTCATGGCAAATTTCCTATGAATTGTTTGTATCACTTTTTCTGCCGGAAATGGCTTCCACATTTACTTTGATTTAGTTTAAATTTCATGAGGAAGTTTCTATTTTCCCTAGTTATTTCCTGGACAATTAAGGCAAATTCTAACGAGGATATATAAAGACAATTTATTATAAATTACTAACACGTTAAATTCAGCTTTGGGTCATATTGTAGGCCTACATTATACAAAAACATGCTTTTGTCTAAGTCTACATGTCAAAACATTTTTTTTTTTTTTTTTTTTTAAAGAGGTAGGTTTCCTTGTCAAAGGGGCAATATTGAACTTAATGTAAAGCATTACTACCTTACCATCACTCATTATAATGTGGTTTGCATTACATCAGTTATAACATATCTAACCAAATATGAATAAAATATAAAATTAATGTTATAGACCGCTATAGTAAGCATTCACAAAGCCAGCAGGTGAGTATTACTATTTAATAAGTGCATGTAAATTGACAAATTAACATCCAGGACAGCATTTTCCAATTTCATCACATGACAAGCCATGAGTTACAAATACAATTATGGGCCATTCAATAAGTTAAGTACAAATATCAGTAGCTTTTCAGAAATTTATGAAATGTATGGCATCTTACAGCATGTTCTTACATAAATCTGACTGTTTGTTCACATATAAACAAACTTGTCACTTAACATTCAGAAAGGACTAGATGGTATTTTTATTAGAAAAAGGAATGGCTGTTTGCATTAAGATGTGAAGGTCCTCTCACATGGTCTTATGGGTTAGGTGTGTGTGTGTGTTCTGGAGGTTAGTTGCACGCTGAGGATCATCAGGCCTGCTCTCCCCAATCATGGGTTTATGGGCAGACCATCACTGGCCCAGATACACACGCACACCTATATCCTGAAGTCCATGGGAGAGGTTGGGTGTCAACTTAACACATAGGAGATGTAGTATTACAGGTATGTAGGCAGGTCCTTCTCCACCACCTGCAAAGAGAAAGTAGAAATGTGATGATACAATGAACTTAGCTATGGCAAACATAATGCATCAACCCACCTAAATAAACTCCCATTGGTTGAGATTACATAACAAAGTCCTAACTAAAACCCCAGCACATGGATGCTGCATTTTACAACATGCACAGATTAAAAGTACAGTGAGTGCCACTTACGACGGGATCATCTGTTGGGCCGTATCTCTTCACCACTTGTCCTTCTCTACTTATCAGAAACTGTTGAGGAATATATATCAAAATATTAGCATGTGTTCTTTTCATGTATTTGAGTCAAGAAAATTAAGCAACATTTTTACTAAAGATGTTTCTTAAAACTGGGATTGTATTTAGCATATTACCTTTGTGAAGTTCCATTTAATGTTACTATGGAGAGAGGGAGAGAGAGAGAAAAACTGATTACAAGCACACAGAACAGATGGCTGTTTCATCCTTCATGGAGCACAGACTGTGATCAGTTTCATTGATTAGAATTGTGACCAGTTTCCATGGTGGACTCATTGCATAGAATTACACTTCTCTACCCACTCTACTTCTCCCCTATCCATTTGTATGCACTGCTTCAGTCTCAGTCCTCCACCAAATGCGTGTGCTGGTTTGTGCACCACAAATTCCACCTTTTAGGTCTACACGGTTTGAAGGTTTGACACTTGAAAGACATGATGACAAGATACCATCAAATGGAGGTTGTTTTGAGTTTTACAGCTTACAGGCAGGTTATAAGGGGTATTCTATTAAGTACAGATGGTATTCATACAGTGGCATGCAAGTACTGAAATGACTTAAATGCCTTTTTTAAACACTAGCTCACCCATCAGCTTTTGTGTTGAGGTGACCATGATATAATAATCTTTTGAATGATGTGATAAAGTCGTGAAACATTTTACAACACATTATGTTTATTAGTAAAAATGATGCGCAGAAATCAAAACTCACTGAAAAAAAAAGTGTTAAATTCATGTTCCTATAAAGACCATTACTCATTTTGTGTACACAAGTCAAGTGTCAAGTAAACAGAAAAATAGATACAATAACTCACTTTCCCAGGAGTCCCTTGCCTTTGGGCTGTGCCTTCATCCACTTCCAGAGAGGGTGAGCGTTGTCTCCATTCACATCTATCTTACTGAAGAGGTCAAATTCTGCATTGTAACCTTTGGCAAACTCTTTAATCTCTGCATCAGTCCCTGGCTCCTGGATCATAGAAAAAAAAGCATTGTCAGAAAATATAAGTTGTGTGAGCAGATTAAGCTTTACATAGTTTACTAAAATTCTACATACTTGAAGAAACAGTTTCTGAGGAGCCTCTTTAAGATTCAATGTGAACAATCGCTTATGGGCCTTTCACACGCAATGCAACAACGGCACCGCTGCTCTATGATACCAGTTATTTTCTACGGCTTGCGCCACGCCAGCACAGATTGTTGCTGCATTGGACAACGCGTGGCGCGCTGCCTGGTGATCTGGCATGCACGCAGCAGTCAAAGTTCAATCTAAGTTGAACTTTTGTGCTGAACCAAGGGGCCAGCGCAGATCACTTTGTATCTGAAAAGGCTCTCAGCAAAGAAACTTCTATGTCTTTTAAATTTAATACATTCAATGCAATCTTGTCTCTTAACAGTTTCTTGTTTTTTGGTTTGGCACTGATTAGAAGAAGTACTCCTAATTTGGTTGTAGATTTTGTACAATTACATTAAAGGCTTTCTATTGTAGTATGAATAAGAAGTATTCAGAATGAATAATTATTTAAATGACTTTCATCCAGCCAGATCACTTTATTCTAAAAGAACAGTGAGCTGGAGGAAAGGTTTTAGATGAACAGTTCAAGGGTCATGTGTTGTGTTAATGGCAACACAGACAATATAATATTCATGCGATAGAGCACAAAATGAAGTAAATGAAAACAAAGGATCAGTATATCGTGCTTACCTGCCCTCCAAACTGGTTGCATGGGAAGCCCAAGATGCGTAAACCTTGCTCAGCATAGGAGGCGTGCATTCCCGCTAGCTGAGTGTAGTTTACCTTGGTCTTTCCTCATTTAGAGGCTACATTTACGATGATGCATACATACCCTCTGACAGGGAGAAAACATGAGATAAACAGAACAAAGAGGTTAAACTGAGTAAACAATTCTACTGCTTCTATGTGAAGCCTAAACATTACAACTGCGAGAAATATACCACTCTGTACTGCTGTTCTTTCAAACTCTATGCAAGTCAGTAACTCCTCAGCCTTATTTATTGCATATGAACAGATAATATGTTATATATACTTTACTTGTATTTCTCAAGAGAAACCTCGCTGCCATCAATATCCTTGGCAGAGAACTCGTATATTGTCTTGGCACTCTGCCAGTCTCCCACCTGAGCACACTGCAGAGATGTGAAGAATGGACATGTGTAAATGAGGTGTGTCATTGAGTAAGACAACTGAAGGCAGAGTTTTGTGACTCCATGGGAAAAAAAACAAGGGCAAAGGTAAGCTCAAGCCAAAGACATAACAAGATGAAAATGGGAGGGAAGACGAGCTAGTAACGTTAACCGCTGCCCTCGACACTCAGTGCACTTTGGCTCATTTGTGTCATCGTTGACACCCGCAACCTTCAATTACATCGCGAACAGGTTTAGTCGGAAAACACACACTTAACGTTAACCAATTTGCATAGCATGCCCATCTCATTCAGATAGAGGGGAGAGAGCATTCAAACAAAAACAAATATAACGTTAAATCATTAGCGTTTCTGAGCATTTAACGTTACTATTGCGTTGCATTAAAACGACAAAACAGAAAGGATGTCACATAAACCATGGAGCTTTATATATATGTTTTATCATCACCATGGATTAGCAACTTTAACTGCACCTTAATCCCTTCGCGTTGTAATTTACCAACGCAACGGATGCAACACGACTAAGTTAGCTAATAACACTTGCCAAGCCTTCATGGCAAAAAGCACGACAAATCTGAGTTAAATTTACGTGACACGGCGGCCGGACGGGTGAACAGTTAGATAAAGTCACGTCCAAAACGCTAACAGTAACGTTTTCCCTCGGTCTACGCGAAGCTAGCGTTAGCAGCTGCATCATTGCCTCATCACTGCGGACCCATTTGTCAGTTACACCAAGTTTAAAAATAGAAATGCTAAATATGAGCTACACTTGCTGTTTAGCATACAGGCAGCGGTGAATACATACGTGTAGTCACAGCACCCATAAAGACCTGTACATATATCATCGTGCGCCGCATATAAGTTACTTACCATGCTTCTTAGAACCCCCCTACTCCCTACCAGACCCAATAGCACTGTCGGTCTCATGTAGGTCGGCCGCAGTCATATGACCTGGTAACACCGCCCACTGACAGGAACACTGGCGCAACACTGCGCACCAGGACCTGCTCCTTTCCGGTTCTCTGATATATGTTGAAATTTTCATTTCCCATTTTAGCTCAAAATCTGATGTAGAAGAAAGCATGCTATATTTAATAGATAATAATGTTGTTTTATTAAACAAACAAGCTAATGCGATTTTGTATTTTTCAAGTCTGAAATTCTGACTTGGCATAAAAAGTTGGGGGGAAAGTAGTACTGATCTATAAAAACAACTTATTAGATTTAAAGTAGCAACATTCATGAGAAGAATGAGATATGATAGGACATAGTTATGACTGAGGAGGAGCTGACAGAAATGCTGGGATATACAGCCCTGATGTGCCAAAGTTAAGAAAGTACAATGGTGCTGCAGTTTTACTGTAGGCCTACTCCAATCTGCCTTTGCCCAGTTACTTTGGCATATGTTAATCAAAACTAAATTTGGGTAGGTCACAGAGGGAAATCTGTTATCAAAACTTTTGTTTTATTTTTCCTCCAACAGGGGGCACTATCTAACTGTAGTGAAAGATTGCTGTGTAGCTTTCACAACATTCATGTCTTTGGATGCAGCACGAAACTTATGTTGAGACAGAAGGACAAGGTTGATATTTTAGAAAGATTTACTTAAAGATTCTGTGAAAACTGACAGCAGTCTGTTAGATATTGTATAAGTATAGTCTACTGCACAAAATAACTCCTAATTTATATACAGTATATGTAAATCCCAAGAGCTGATCCCTGCATCTGGTATGGCTCAAAAAGTCTGTTTTTGAGAGAAGATGGAACAAACGTTTTCCTGTCTGAGAGCAATATAAAGTTAAACCAGTCAGAGGAATTTATTCAAAACTTTAGCATCCTTTTTCTTTTCACTGCGCTTAAATTAGGCCAAGGACTTATTCCTTTTCACATCCTTGTTCTGGGGCATTGCTTTGAAATAAGCTCCTGTGGTCTGACACTGGACTTGTGCCACAATTAAAGACCCCATGAAACAGCATTTTGCTTCTTTAATTGGATGTATTCCCTGCTGAAAGTGGATGTTGGAGGGGGGCATAACACACAAAGGAATCACACAATGTGAAAACCAACAGGTCATCAGTTGGTAAGAAAGGTTAATGGTTTCTAGATATTGCTGGGAATTTTTACTTCTTACATTACTACTACATTCGCTATTAAGGCAAGTGCATTGAGGGGATAAATAAAAAGTCACAGTTAATTTCAGATTAAATTTTCAAAGTTAAATTAACATTTATTTCCACATGTATTACAGCTAATGGTCAATTGAAAACATTCTAATGTCTTTCTAAAATACAAAATATCAGATTTAGTCAAGAGCCAATTATTGAGCCCTGGACTTATTTTCATTGTCACTGGTGCATAGACAGTTTATCAAACTTGATCACAACTGAGAAGTAATTTAAAGATATTAAGAACTATTACAAAATAGTAACTAAACAGCTGGAAATCCGAATCATATGATCAATCAATGCTTTTGAAGCAAGCAAGGTACAAAATGCAATAGGCAATCATTATAAAAGGAAGTGATTGTATGACATAGTTTAAAATGAATATACTATAATACTTTGTAGCAGCCATTGTTTAACCTTTGTCAGATCACAATTTTTAAATTGCTGGTGACTTAACAAATTTACAAGTGATACACTACAAGTGATTTGACCAAAGCGTCATGCCGTAATACTGTGCAGTACTGTCTGGATCAGGAGGGCAAACGACTGCCTCGGATAATGAAAGGGATGCTCCATGAGCTGTTGGTGGAAGCAGTGGGTTGTCTGTCCTTCTAACACGCACACATGCAAACTGGCATGCACAGTAAATGTGTTTTGGTGATGTGGAGGTCATGTCTTCTGAGGAAGAGGCTTTTAATTAGGGTTTGACAAAACACAGACTCCGCCACAGGTTCCCACCTGAAACATCCAGTTCAAAGCCCCTAATTAAACACCATACATACTGTATAGCCAATTAAAACTCAAATCAAAAGATTTCTACCGTAAAAGACATTGGTGTGGTGTGTGGAGGAGTAGGGGATAGACACTTTAATTAGTTGCAGCCCAGCCTGTACCATCAAGTGTATCTGTATACATATTTGTGAAATAATAAAGTAGTGTTTTTTGCAGTATGAGAAAATGTATGGAGAATGCATGAAGTCAAGTGTACCTGTTGCACAAAGCCACACACACACACACACACACAGACACACACACACACACTTGCACCGACTCACAAATACAGCTTTAATTAAAACAATGAGGACAATAACAACAAATGATGACATTTCACACATGCAGCATGACACTCATATGTCATCCTAACAGCTGTACAATAGGCTTGATATCACTTGAATACCTCATGAAAAAAGTTATTTTTATTTTTATTTTTTTGCTTTACCACGGCTCACTGGTTGTAATTTGATGAACTGCCATGATCTGAGGCAGAACTGGGCAGCAAGTCAACAGATGTTACAGGTCAAATATTCAAACATCACATCACGCACGCTGCAGGCACATGTATGGACAAGCTGGATGTGACTGAACAAAATTGCTGCACCTAAAAGATGCTGTAATGAATGTTGGGACCTATTCCGAATGGTAGAAAGCAGCTTTATTGCTGTCATTTTTTACCTCAAAGAGTTATGCTGGGTCATACACCAGAGAGCCAGTTAACCCCGTCCAAATTATAAGAAATCGTATCTGTGAAAAAGCGGGCTATAATGAATGGGAAGAGAAGGAAAACACAGAAAAACAAACAAGTTTCATATTAAAAGAAAGGGGGGAAAAACAGTTGCCTAGAAACAACCTCTGCTGAACCTGACTCCCCTAACCACCACCACGACACACACACACACAGACAAACACACATACAGAGCTATGCGCACCATGGGAGATAAGATCAGATGCTTCAAGAAAAGTTAGGGCTATTTCTCACTGTTCCTAAGCAACAAGTTTGCTGTTTTCTTGCCTTTGCCACATGTCGGCTCTGTCGGCTCTACTGGAGATTAATAGTCAGAGACAGAAATTAAGTTGGCCACAAAACTTTAGCAATTTCTCAAAGTTTCCTTAATATTTCATCAGAGGTAAAATTGGCAGCACCTGGTCTAGTTTTAAAAGATTTTCTTTCATTTTAGGTTAAATATGCTTTGTGACATTCTCTATGCACTGCTGATTACGTTGGTGTAGCAGGTTTGGAACTGCTGATCACTTGTATGGAGAGAAATTCTTCCATTACATTAAATGTTCAGGTTTTTAATAGTTATTCAGTTTTTACTCCATTCAACAAATATGAGTGCAAACTGACATTCTTACGTCAAAACATTCAATACATATAACAAATTGTCAACACAGTTAATGAATATTTATTCATATTTTACCTGCAGTGACAGCAATGAATATCCCAGCACCTTCAGAGTCTCATGGATGTTCTTGTAATTAATATCCAGGTTTGCATATTGCTCTCACATCAAAATCAAATTAGGCTCATGCTGAAAAGCCCCACTGATCTGCATACCCTTTGCCACACTTGTTTTGCATGTTTTAGAATATGTAACAAAAGGAGTGTAATGAAAACAGATGGCAACCTATATTTGCATTGGCAAAGAATTTTTTACATTTAACCTCACACTCCGAGAGACTTGGTTGGCAAGGCAACAGATTCTGCAGCCTGTTTCCCATGACTGCATCTCAATAGTCCAGATCAGCCTCCTTATCCCTCTATCTTTCCTGATTGAACATGAGTGAGACCAGACAGGCAGCCGTATGTTCAAACTGTCTTTGACGGGCAATTGGCAGCACACTCACTACATCATACACTCATGTCTCTCAAATCCATCCCCAAGATAAATGGAATACCTACAGTTTTAGCTGCCACTGCATAACCTGTTTGTAACCATTAAGCTTTAAATAAATCAAATATTACATTTGAGCTTTGTTAGAAACCTCAACCTGCCTTTCAGTTATTGTGTTCATACAGTATACTTCTCAGACATTATGTTTGCACAGATGTTGTTTCCTAAACTCTTATTGTAAATCGCCTGTGTGGTAAAGCTTCTCTCACACAAGAAATAATGTGCAGTTACATATCATCGCATTAAGGTTTTTTAATTTTTCAGATAAACCAGTACCTTTAGGTGTTGAGAAAATTCTGAAATTCTCAAAAAAGCAGCGTCATAAAGCTGAAAACATGTTTTTAAGGACAGTGATGACATCACATTCAAACATCACAGAAACTGAGATGCACATTCAATCTATTCAATGTATGAAATATAATTTATTTGTATCACTGGGTGAAATGACAAATGCCAGATACAAGGTGAGTGTTTCCCCCAGTTAGGGTCATTCCTGTAACATAACACACTTACCATCTGCTTTTTGAAATTAGACACACTGAACTCAAAAACAGGGTACAAAATTCCTGAGGTAAAGGCCAAAGTTTGTTACAAAGAGTGTCTTAATCATGAATACATGCTTTATGAAAAGTGCAATGAGATAACTCCTGTTATTACCTGACACTTTATAAATAACATTTAAGTGAATTAAAACATATTCTACAGATTCAGTTGGTTGTGACAGCAGGTTTAGTTTTGTGGAAGAACAAACTTTTAGTATAGAACTAAACTATAAATATGTGCCTCGTGGCAGAATGGCAGCAACAGCACGCCTGGAGGCACAAAGATAGTAGGGAAAAAAACTCTTAAGCATCAGACAAAGGATTTTGTGATCTGGTAAAACAAGAACTGAACAGCTGTAATTGAAAGTGCTGTGCCTGGAAGGAAGCAGGCATAGCTCATTAACTATTTAACATGATCCTGGGAAAGAGCTGGTGTTGGGCAGCAGTGACTGGGACAGGTAAAATATAAATCGAAATACACATGAGAACAGTCTGGTGAGAATCTAGTTCGAAGTGCCAAATACTTGCCTGAGATGGCATGTTGTTGTGCACCCGGACCCAATTAGTCCTTGAAAAGCGTTTTGCAACTTTTAGTTGCTTCAGTGCGTACGTGAGCAGCTTGATATCACAAGTGGCCATTTTCCAAACCATGCAGTAGAGTTTTAGGTTTTTGAATTCTATTCAGGCAGATTGTATTTCCATTAATTTCCATACAATATGAAAATCGCCTAGGAGGCTTATGAAACCTAATTGAGAGCTGTAGTTCATCACTGTGAACATCAACTCTGCTTATATGTGTTCCATTGTCACTGTGTTATAAAGCCATTTTTGTGCTTATTGATTTAAAAAGCATACAGCATGTTTTCTCACAACAACAATGTAACTTTAATAAAGGTTAATGCAGATTTGATGTTCAAAATATCCATCCATCGATCCATCGTCATCCGCTTATCCTGCGTACAGGGTCACGGAGGGGCTGGAGCCTATTCCAGCTGACATTGGGCGAAAGGCGGGGTACACCCTGGAAATGTCGCCAGTGCATCGCAGGGCCACACATACACAAACAACCACTCACACTCACATTCACACCTAAGGATTGAGGAGGAGAGACACCAGTTAACCTAGCCTGCATGTCTTTGGACAGTGTGAGGAAGCCGGAGCACCCGGAGAGAACCCACCCGGACACGGGGAGAACATAAATACTCCACACAGAAAGGCTGGGGCAACCGGGGGTTGAACCCACGACCTTCTTGCTGTGAGGCGACAGTGCTCTAACGCGCCGCAACATGTTCAAAATATTGTTCTACTAAAAATGTTAAATCCATGGTATGGTCATAATGTATTCACTTTCTTGCCAAGAGTTAGATGATGAAATCAATACCGCTCCCATGTCTGCATGCTAAAAGACTGGAAAACAGGGGAAAGGGCTGGTCAGGCTCTCCTCGAAGTTCAGAAATCTGCCATCCAGCACTTCTAAAACACGCCAATAAAATATCCTTTGTTAATACCATACATAAACCAAAATGTAAAAATGTCACATTTTACTGGGAGTTATATGCTGACACTTCTTCTTGGGCAGCAGCAGCCAGGAGCAATTGATTCCTGGAATCTCTGCTCGTTAACCTCACAGTGACAACAAGACACAAGGACACTGCTAAGAAGTAGTTCCAGATTTGTGTACGGATTAAACAAACGAGACACAACATGTTTATTAGAAAGCTTTATGTTTCTGAATTTCTGAAATATCTAGCTTTGCCTCCACTCTTCATGCCAAGTTAAGCTAATCACCACCTGGCTGTGTAGCTCCAAAGTGAATACGCCTATTTTCCAAAACATCAAACTATTCCTTTAAATACTGTGATAATTGAATTAAGTGAAAACACAGTATCACTTATGAGGAATTGCAGATTTTGTTTTATTAATGTGTGGGGGTAAACAAGATATGATGAACAGGAGAAAATCACCAATTACCAAATGTGACTATATGTTTTTACCGCATGCAGTTTGTTGTGTATGATGTAGAGGAAATGTCCATGACCAGACTGGTGGAATTTCAAGCAGAGAGCAACTGCACTGTTATAAAACAAGCAAAATCAAATGGGTTATTACATTGGTAATTTTGGATTTCACATGACTGGCAATCAGTCTACAGGCTCCACTACTCGAACATTCACAAAGCAGGATAGCTCTGCTATGGCTTGTTATAGAAAACTGACTTCAAGTACCAGAGGCTGCATCTGTTTCCTAAAAGTCCATAAATAAATGAATATAGTTATTCAATTAAGGTTTTGTAGTCTGAAGAGATGCAATATTACTGGCTCAAAAGAAGAAAGTGGACATGAGTCACACCAGATAAACAGTGACAAATCTGCCTCAGTTGGAAATGTACTTGTTAGGATTCACGTCATTTTAGACTATTAAGATGTGTGATTTTCCACAGGCTATAACATCACCGCACCTCAACTCTAGATGTGCCTTCAAAAATGAGATGAGTGCATCAGAAATATCACAAAGGGGAGAGTAGGAGCCCTATGTGCTCGTCAGTGAGAGCGCAGCAAGACTGACCTAGGCAGGTGTCTTTTAAAGACACCTTTCTCTTTTATGTCCATTTATTATTTTTCTTTGGCTTTTGCTTCTTTTGCTTATTATTGCCCCTTGTCTTTTTTTTATCTCTTCCACTGCATCAGTCTTTTCTTCTCCATCCCTCTTTCCACTTTCTCTCTTTGTGGTCCACAGCGTGCTGCACTTCCTGTCTTTCCCTCAAGCTATTTCACTGATTTTTCTTTCTAATGGTTCTTCCCTCATCTTCACACAAGTCGCATGCACAAGTACTAAAACACATGCACAAAGAAATGCTTAATTAGTCTATGTGCTGGGAACTGTCACCACATCCCTGATGAATGTGAAAGTGTGTATGTTTCATCAGTTTATATATCCCTATAATGAGTGTGACATAATGCGGTGATTTCTTCTTAGGTTTACATCTTTTTAAATATATATGTAACTTTTCTGCATTAAAATGTCTAAAAATCTATGTTAAATATTTTGTTGAGTTGTGTACTCTCAAACCAGAGGAATCCATATTTTTTGATCAAGGTAACATTGTGTTGCGCAGTGCGGTGGTGCACTGGTTAGCACTGTTGCCTCACAGCAAGAAGGTCGTGGGTTCGGTTTCCCCAGTCTTTCTGTGTGAGTTTGCATGTTCTCCCCGTGTCCGCGTGGGTTGCCCGGGTGCTAGGTTAACTGGTGTCTCTCCTCCTCAATCCTTAGGTGTGAGTGTGAGTGGTTGTTTGTGTTTGTGTGGCCCTGCGATGGACTGGCGACCTGTCCAGGGTGTACCCCGCCTTTCGCCCAATGTCAGCTGGGATAGGCTCCAGCCCCCTGCGACCCTGTACATAGGATAAGCGGATGACGATGGATGGACATACGGTTACAGTGTGTTTCATTTGGTCGCCTATCAATGGCATCATATTCCATTTGCTCTTGTGTAAGCATTGTGGTTGTCTGCCAGAGTCATAAATTCACTCTTTATCCAGTTTAAAGCCAGTTTAAAGCCACATTTTACAATACACTTTTTAGATTTGGATTAGTTTTTACCTATACATTTTGACCAGATGAAGGATTTTATTCATCCGATGTCTGGATCATAAGTTATCAAAAAAACAAGCAAAGCATGAAACTACTTAATTCTGTGTTTTGTTTTGGAGAGGAGGAGACCTCTGCGGATAACTTGGCTTCCAGGAAAAACCTCCTAAACAATGAACACCAAAGAATCTTAAGAGAAGCTGACTACATTGAAGTGGTGGTGAAGACAACAGCTCCCATGATCCCATGCTACTTCATGACATCATCAAACAATGTCTACTGTTATTGTTTTGAGGTGAGAGACCACTAGAAGCATAAAATTGCATACTGTGTGTTTGATGTATTTTAAAAAATGTGAATACCTTATCAGCAGTGTACATGACATTTATCTATTACAGTACTTCCTTTTTCAGTTGCTTACTTTCTTGAGCCTGCAGGCACATCATGACAAAACATGTCCTTCAGATTTAAAAGTACTGTGGTGCTGTGGATGATGAATATTATAGGTACAGAAGATTTCTGACATTCCTTTTGTTCTTACTATAGTCTGGTTACTCAATGTACACACTAGATACTGACACATTGGGATAGTGGGGCAAAGTAATCTTGGTAAATTCCACCTCTTTGCAATCTTCTAAGACCTTTCTAGATGTTCTGACATCAATTAACTTAGTAAATATCAAAAAGACCCTTAAGGCCTTTTCAGCACACAACCACCTGTGACTTTAATCATTTATGGTTAAGAAGTGCTTAACTTTTTTTATTTAGAAAATATTTTTTACATGTGCTCAGTGTAATGGAAAGATAAACACAGGGAAAACTTTAAATTTGACTGAAACGGTATATTGTGTACACATATTGGAATGCATTGGTAGATGTTGCATAATTATGAATGCAGCTCATTACAATAACTTCGGCCCATTAACAAAATTTTACGCTTAAACTAAACTGGGAACGGGGCAAGGGATCATTTTGCAACAGGGACCACATATATATTTATTCTAGACATATCAATCAATCAACCAATTCAATTTTATGTAATATTTACAGGAAACAGTTGTCACACAGTACAATGACATTCTTATTCTGCTAATCCTCCCAGCAACATCAGACATTAATTAAATGTTCTATAGTATTTCAGACATAAGTAACAAAAGGGACATAAATAACCATAAAGACATATAGATAAAGAAACTGCAGATGTCCTAAAAATTTTGAGTAATTACACACTCCTGTGGCTATGAAGCATAACAAAGTAAGGCGGAATTTGACATGCTATAAATAAAATTTGATTGAAGGGATAATTGCTTGGCTAGGAGTTTTGTCACAGTGAACAAATAAAAAATACAAGTAAATACATTTAAACAGACCTTCCACTGTATTGACAGACTTAGACATGTTTGGAGAAGAGTGCCAATCAAAATCAATTTACCTTTACACCCCTCTTCTCTTTCTGGAAGTGTCCACAGTTAACTTATATAAAAGACTAGTATGGACAGATGGAGCTCTTTGACAGGTGAAGATGTCAGGTATGGACAGAGACAACAGATTCAGTGGATGGAAATGTGATGTTTCTCTCTTTCCCCCTCAGTTTCAGTTCAGTAGGCTGTACATGGGCATGACATTTTTCTGTTGCTTTAGCAACAGAGAAAGAAAATGTCTCCCACCCTTGTTCTTGGGTTACATATCCATATATTTCCCTTTTTGGCTATGCTGTATGTGCATGAAAGCATATATGAATGTAACATATGTGTATGTGTGTGTGTGTGTGTGTGTGTGTGTGTGTCTATATATCTATCTATATCTATATCTATATCTATATCTATATATCTATATCTATATTTTTTTTTTCTATATAAAAAACACAAAGACATGTATTTGATTAGTTTCTCTTTTTGTGATTAGTACTGAGGGAGTTATGTGGGTGGTTCCCCATCCTTTATTGGCTCATAACACTGATCATTTGCATAACAACCAGAATAATACAAAACCAGGTCCTTTGAATCACACTCTTGAATTTCCCAGCATTTTCACCTGTACTAACGAGTTGATTATCATTTTTATTCATATTAAAGAACCTGTAGAAAGGCAAACTATGTGTAGGTTTTTCTACTGGCAGATGCTCTTGGCTGAGCATTTCTTCAAACATAATGCATTAAAGTCACAACAATGGCTTTTAATGACATCCAAGTTTGCTGGCACCTGTATCCAGATAGCTGGAGGCTGGTAAGTCTCCAACTGTAGATTGTGGGAGTGTTAAAAATATAAATAAACCCGGGCCGTGTGGAGCTAAGTGTGGCCTGTTATTGTCTCACCACCTTAGGTCCTCCTTAATTTCAAACACCCTCACCACTAGGCTGCCATTGTGAGCACATTTGGGTGGGTCAACAAATACAAAAGGCAAAAACAGCAGCAAGGACAATGACCTTTTATATGACTGTTAATATGATAGCTGAGGCCATGCTGATCACATTTACCAAGTGTGTGGGCTTGTTTTTAAATCACAAATAATGGTTCTGCAACGGTGATTCATATACAACGAAGAACAAATTTGATGTGAATGAGTCAGTGCATGTAACACGCCAGAGAGCCAGAAATGCAATCTAACAATAAAAGTTAGACAGTTGGCAAAAGATTTGTCAAGTATCTGTGGATTTTTTTGACATGTTGTACAAAGCCTTTCATCTTGGTTGGCTCTTCAAGCTCATCTTTTAATAGGACAGGTGTCACATTTCTCACAGTTACATCACACACACTGTAACTAGACGACCACTTCAGAGGATTTTAACCAAGCGGTAACCTCCGGGGCTGAAAAATGAAGCATATGCGGAAGTGCCAAAAACTGCACTTTTAGGCTTGAAGTAAATGCCTAATTAGGGGCATGGCCACTTTGAGTGACAGGTGAATGGCACCTCTTTGCCCATTTTTTGGTTTAGCCGAGAGTTAGGCAAGTCAGGCACTGCCAAGATGTCGATAACTGGAGCCACAAACATCAAGCCTCACAGTCGCTCTTCAGAAACCAACGGGTGACGTCACAGAGACTAAGTACATATCTGTGGTTTTATTGTTCAGGCTTCTCCACATCCAACAAAATTAAACTTTTAATACAACATAGCTGAATGGTCAGAGAAGACATTCAAACTTGCTTACTTCTGTTGCTATACTTGCCTGTCAGCTGTATGCAGCTTGCCAAATAAGCTAACCCTATCAGTTAAATGAAATGATCCGTGAAGAAGACATGGAAATACAGAAAGTGTTCCTGTACTGCAGCGAAAAGATTTAGTCCTTGAATTAAGGTATAATAAGGAAAAATGATTAGATCAACATAACCCTATAACACAGCAAATGTGCACTCCTGAATTCCTAAAAAGGGAAAATGACCTCCTAGATCCATATCAGTCTGGTTGTAAGAGTGGCCACTCTTCTGGAACAGAAGCCCTAAGGTCAGCTAAAGCTGCTGCCTTGGTTCTTATCCTGCTTGACCTATCAGCTGCCTTTGACACACTCAGTCATCCTGCTATCCACACTCTCAGCAATGAGCATCTTGAGTAAAGCACTCCGGTGGTTCGAATCCTACCTCGTCCCTACAATGTTTTGTGGCAAGGACAATTATCCTCCTTCCACTGCCTCTCCACAGGGGTGCCCCAAGACTCAGCGCTAGGGTCTCTTCTCAATTTACACCACCTCACTGGCTGCCTTGTAATGTGACTCAACATTTCAGAAAATATAATGAGGTGCACCAATGGGTGCCTTTCCAATGGAAAAAATGTCATGTATTGCTCTCTAGGTCAGGGGTTCCCAAAACTTTCAGCCCACGACCCCCAAAGTAACGGTGCAAGTGACTTGCGACCCCCCACTATGAACGTATATAAACATTGCACGCAACCGCGCACGCACTACAGGCGTATCCAAACACGAGCATATTGACAACACAAAATAACAACTGATTCTGACGCTAATATGTCGTAAATCTGTCGCAATGACCTCAGGGGTCAG
>JAPMOB010247365.1:0-14686 GCA_029875015.1 Lepomis gibbosus
TCCATCCTGTGAGAAAGATCTGGGGCTGAATGAAATGTTATTAACTTTTTTATGGACTTCTGTGAATTGTATTGTGACAATATGATCATAAGGTGTGATTGCTTTACAAGCTCCTGTCCGAATGAAAGATTCCAAGAAGTTGTAATGAAAACGAACAAAACAAGTGTGTTTGAGATTCACCATTATTGCCATTATATTTATTTCAATTATGTCATCCAGCTGTAAGTCAAAGGTTTCTAAGCTTTACATCATGCCACAAGAAAACTTTGCAACTTTTATTTTTTGTCATGAATTGTTCTGTAATGTCCACAATCAAAATAATTCAACTCTGCGCTCAACATGAGCGCTATCTCTGCCCACATGTGCACATTTGGCTTGAGGTAGGAGTCATTTGAAGTGTTGTATTCTTTGTATTGTGCATTTTAGTATATACAGTATTTTCAGCTATTGGCATTAGACTCATTCCAGAAGGAAAGCCTAATAAACATTGTAGCAGAAAAACCAACACGTCCTCATGCCCAAATGACAGACAGGTAATTTGCCTTTGTCAGGCGTACTGGACCTTCATCATGAGTTAAGTTACACCCTGTGACTTATGTGACTATGATGTATGAAATGGTCCCATTTTGGTTTGGTTTAGGCACCAGAGCTGCTTAGTTAGGTTAAGGCAACAAAATTATTTGGTTAGGTTTAGGAAAAGGCATCATGGTTTTTGTAAAAATAAGTATATTATTATAATTATTAGACGTAAATCATGTACGTAAGACACATGACATAAGTCACATGATGTTGCTTAACTGAAAATAAACGCTGACCTTTGGTTTCACAAAGGACATGAACAACAGTCTTCTAGGTCAAATACTTGTGTTTAAACCAACCAGCCTCCTCCATTCATGGAATTTGTCGCTCTTTATGCTACGCCATTTTCATCACAAACCTCTGTATTCACTGATAGATTAGATTACTTTTCTGTAATGATCTAACATATTTTTCGCCTTCAGAAATAAAATGCATTTTGTAACAGAAATTTTCTAAGCAAACCTAAAGTCTACAGTTAAAAAAAAGATCAATCTTGGTTCTGAATCAATGAAAACCAATACACATGAAGAGGAATCTTTATTTTCATTGGTTATCCCGGAAAACCATGCATTCATATTTTAAGAAAATAAGAGACTTTGAGAGTCATATGAATGCCTGGGACTGTAAAAACTGTATGTTTTTCCATGTAAAATGTGTTAAGGCAATAGTGTGTGTGTGTCAGGTATAAAAATAAGATTAATAAGGTTTCAGAAAAACCTACCGTCACCCCGGGGAAGGTGACTCATACACACAACCACACAGAGTGACCTGGGCAGACCTGCAATACAACTTAATCCAGTGTTAATCCAGGCATCTACACCTTGTGCGCCTCTATCTCTCCTCTGTAGCCTTACGTTCTGCAGGACAAAGCTAATCCTGGCCCGTCACGATCAGGAAATGAGATATAGTACAATGTCTCAAATGTCTTTAGGTATGTTCAACAGGCAGTGACCTCCAAAAACTTCCAACTGAGCAACCTGGATAGGCTGGGCTTCCAAAGAATCTTTTAAAAGTTAAATTACTTTTTGGTAAAATAGACATCACTTGTTCTGTCAGCTCTTACAGCAGTGTCAAAGTTTAATCTAACATGGACGTAGTGTGAGCGACGTCACACATAGGTATCTGAAGAGCATTTGTGAAGCTCAATGTGGGCGGCTCCCAACTGATCCATAAGTCGGCATCTTGGCATCACCTGACTCTTGCTAATCCGAAAATTGGCAAAGAGGTGGAGTTGAGTCACTCAAATCAGCAACGTCTTTAATTATGCATAACTGTAAGCCTTAACATGATTTAAACAGGTAGGTTATATCAAAGTTCACACCACGCACATGAACAGAAGCATGAACAGGGAAAGTAGCGATAGAGGAATCAGGCTGTTTATTGGCACATTTATTTCTACTCTAAAGTTGTTAACATATGGGTCTGTGGGAAGTGACTTACTTTCAAAACCAGCCTCAATTTGATTGATTGATTTAATCAATTGATTGATTATTTGATGAACTTAAGCTTTTGGCACTACCGCGTTCATTTTTCAGGCCCTGAGGTTGGCGCTTGATATTTAGGTATACATTTATAATGACAATTTAGATGTTTGGCCTATATTGGTCTATATTATTTAAATGTTACTGATGTTTCAATAAACCAGTAATTCTCTAAAAGTCATACTGTGCAGTGGTATGAATCAGAATCACTGTTCAATAGATGTGCTTTTCAAAATATACCTTCAATAAAGGTTATGATTTACACCCAAAGGGTAGATTTTTGACAAAATTTGAATATTGGCAAAAGCACTGACTCATAGTTTACATGTCAATCGGAAGATTGGTCGGTCAATCCCCGGTTTCTCCAGGCGGCATGTCAAAGACATTGGAACAGAAGACACCAGCCTGCTGTCTGGTTGACAGGCTGATGAAAGGGAAAGGTAAGGTATACTTTATTGTCACATACACACAGCAAAATTCCTTCTATACATTTAACCCAGGGGACCAGCTCCAGATCTGAGCCAGTGTCACTGGTAAATTGCACTGACTGGAGAACTAATATGTTTTTGATGGTGGGAGAAACCAGAGCACTCGGAGGAAACCCACGCAGACGCGGGGAGAACTTGTAAATTTCACAGAGAAAGTCCAGGACAACCAGGGTTTTAACCAGCGACCTTCTTGCTCTGAGGCCACAGTGCTATCCACTGGACCACCGTGAGTGGCGAGTGACAGAATCAACTCGCTATGCCCGCCCTCCCAGCTTGTCTTACCTCTGCTAAGAGGGTGAGCAAACCCCTCCTTTGTTCTCAAGAACATAAGGAGCTCGTTCAGGTCCAAGACAATACATCTGGATGCCTTCTACAACCCACCCCATGTGGGAGAGAGGGAGGAGACACTGCATCTGTTGTGTCCGGTGCATGTTCTAGCATCCTATGTGCGCACATACCCCATCCGACACACTGATCAGCTGTGATAGTGCGGTCGGTAAAGCCTTGTCCAAGAAACACCTGGCTGGTTGGCTTTGTGAGCGCATCTCCCAAGCCTATGTGCAGGCGGGAACAGACCCTCCCTGTACCTTTTGTTCCAAGGGGATGTCAGGACAACAAGCAAGGCAATGTGGTGGTTGGGGCTGTGGCCGGTCTGTAGCCAACCAGGTTGGTGTGGTAGATCTTGGCTTGTCGTGGCTAGGGCAGACAGTCATGGGGCTCCACCCACTGTTCCCTTAGAGTCTTGTCATCAGATTTGCTTTCCCGTTTGTCCACACTAGCATCTGGAATGATGAAACATAAGTACAAGTAGTAGCAGTCATAGCCCTAGCACTATAGCAGCATAAGTGGTGGTAGCAGAAGCAGCTAAGGTAACGCAACAAATATATAACCAGTTTCCTGCTATTTGACTCGAATGACCTCACAACAGCTAGAACAGTGAAATACTTTTCTTTCTTCATCCTCCTCTTATTGCCTTATACAGTCATTCGCTCAATAACCAGCTCTCCCAAGGTGACCCTCTCTCCCTTGCCTTCTTCCCTCCCTCCCTTTTCCACCCTCCCTCTTTCCATCACACACTTCCTTAATACTCTGTCAGTCAGAAAAGAGCCTGCTGGAAAAGAGAGTGAGATGTGCGTGTGTATGTGTGGACATTAGCTGGTGTTTGTGTGTACACATGGCTTGCATGAATATGAGGATGAAGGCAGCCAAGAGGCAACCAGAGAGGGAGAAAAAGTGTGAAAAGAGACAGGGGTGAAACAAAGTAAGGAGGAAAGACAGACTGAGGGAGAGGAGAAAAGAAAAACAGAGGATTAGGAGAAGATTGCTGAAATCACAGGTTACAGGTTGAAGTCTTGTCAGTGCTGCTGTTAACTTGTCAGTAACTGTGCATGCTCATATGTCTGGACTTAAAAGGAGTCTACCTTTAAAAAATGGTTATATATAAGGGAAAAGGCCAGACATGTTTTCACATAAAGATTAAGATTTTGACAGTTGTCTTCATTGTTGTTCTCAGCCTGTCTAAACAATCATAAAACTCTGTGTTCACTTGTGCCCCAGTTGGTATCAAAGTATAAAAACTATAAGATAAATTTATTAAAACACAGCTACATTTATCAATATATTAACATATAAAATCTGACTTTTGTGTTGCAGTCTCTGTGTATCTGTGATGAGCTTTTTTGTCAGTTTATCAGAGCCCATCCCAGCTAATGCTAACTGTCCAGTTACAGACCCAGTTACCTACTTATGGCTAAACCTAGGGTTGGAATTTTCTAGCATTTTACGCAATCTGAAGTACTGGATGTTGCTTATCAAATATGAAACCTTTGTAGTCACCAACTGAAACTTTGAGCATTAGGGTCTAACTTGAAAGTAACTAAAGTTTGTGATAACAGAAACTGTAATCATATTGTATTAGAGAGGAAGGCAGAAACGCCACTCTTTTGAGTGGTAACATTATCAATGGTCACAGCCTGTCGCTACAAGCTGAAAATTAGATTACAGCAGCGTAACATATGAATTATACAGCATGTGTCTAACACATTAATATCTGGTGAAGCCCACTTAGTTTTTTCATATCTTTCAAAAGTCCATTTGTGACTTTAGAGTGGTGTTTCTGATTTCTTTCTTTAAAAAGTAGTTTTGGCCAATATAGACACTGGATTGCAGAAAGCATGTTAAATTAGCCAAGTCACATTTTGGTCTTTAAGGCATGGTCAGACCACAAAGTCTGGCACAGAAATTGGATATTCAACCCTATCTGTTGAAGTACCACGTACCAAACTATGTATAAATTTGCCAACTATGTTCATCTGGAAATAACAGATATCCACAATACAAAATACAAACATTTGGGACTGACCAACAAGTAGCCTACTTGAACACAGAGTTTTTAAGGTAGCTAACTACCCTACACAGAAAAATGCAAAACAATTAGCCTAGTTTTGAAAGTGTTGAAAAAGGGAATGAGGCATCTAGAGTTTGCGCAAATGCTCAGATTTTATCCAAGCATCAATCATATTAAAAGTATTAAAAAAACTTCACACGCACATTCCCTAAACTTGAAGCCACGAAGCCTAACACAAAACTCCTAAAGGCACCAAAAAATTTGTACAATGGTCAATGCACAAAAAGAAGTACATCTAACTTTCAGTCACTTTAAGAAGATATATTTTAATCTTTTGAATAATCTCTAAAAAAAAACACAGCTTTACCGGCAGGGACACAGTAGGCGTAGCCATGGTTATAAAGCATCTGGCATTTACTCGCGGTGCGCTTTCTGTCTGTTCACATGAAGCGCGCAGTGCGACCCAGCGGATCTAAGCGACTACACAGGCAAAGCATCTCTCCCTGTCTGTAAAGGTCTTGAGATGTGCCTGATGTGTGGATTCCACTGCTTGCTATATTATTGCTGCCACTGTCGACGTTGACAATTAGGCCCAAATGGCTCTCAGGCCACTGGGAAAACACCAGGTTCATCCAATCGACTTCAAACGTGGTGGATGTGTTGCCACGAACCCAAGGGAGTGCAGTGTCGTGTTTGGCGCAATTTGAACACACGACACGTTCAGAATTAATAAATATACTAGAGAACAGTAATTGCGGCAACAATGGCGGGAAATGCTCGCGGAGGCAGTACTGAGCTGCTTGCGAGGGTGTTTTTTTATGCTGCTCCACTCTCCAACAGCGAGAGCAGGGTATGCTAGCAGGGAAGGAGCTTATAGGCTCTGATGTGGTTGTGAATTGTTGAAACTGAATTATCGTTTTCATGCAGGTTTGATATACGTTACGAGCAAATATTAAACCGGAGTTTTAAGAGTTCAAAGGACGTGCTGAATATCTAGCCGTATCTCACTAACAACACAGTGAGTTTAAAATGTACAATATTTCATTTAATCTGCAACTCTATAAAGATTACATTTTTGGAAGAAGTAAAAAAAAAATTGTCCAAAAAGTGTAGGAGTAATAGAAGCCTCGCTTTGCAGGAGAAAATCATACTTAGCAGTTATAAGTGTATGGCGGGGGGGGTTTGTTAATTACAAATGCAGCTGGGGTGAGCACATTTACAGGGCAGATAATGGTGGAGGTGAAATACAGCTAATAATGTTAAGAAGAGAAGCTAATGGATGAACTGCCCTCACCCCGTGGCAGATAGAAGCTGGAGTTAATGATAAAAGCAAAGCAGCGAGGGGCACACAAGATCATGAATCTGCGTGTGTGCATTTGGATGTGTGTGTGTGCTACATGTGTCAGTGCTAGCACGTGTGGGGGTGACACACAGATGGGACCATGCATCAGGTATTTTTTACAGCCAGGGTCCATTTTCAAAATGGCCCAGCAGGTTAAACATCATTAGAGTGAATCAGATAGAGGCAAGCTTTCAGAGTAATGCCCCCCCCCCCCNCACACACACACACACACACACCATGTAAGGCCTGCCATAGAGGGTACAATATGATCATCAATTTATCCCTTACTAGTATGGATGGTGTTTTGTGTGTGTGTGTGTGTCGGGGGGTCACTTGAATGGAAGCGTAGAGGACATATACATTACCACTGAGAGGGAGAGGGGACACCGTACACTTCATAAATATACAAGAAGAAAAGCCTTATGCTGCGCTACATGAATACTGAGGAGAGACATAAAATAAAGTGTGTCTCTGGTGGAGTGGTATGAAGGAGGAAAAGAAGGGTGAGAAAGGTTACAAAACGACAGAGAGAGAGAGAGAGAGAGAGAGAGAGACAAAAAAGGCTTATGTAGCAGCACATAAATCCAGAGCCATTCAGAGCTGGGACACAGCTATAAAAAGACAGAGACGAAACTATAACCAGGGACACTCGTTGGCTGACCTTACAGTCGAAAGGGCCATGGTGATGATGGGATTTACTGGAGCACCTGAATAATCCAGTTGGTACCGGGCATAGGGCCTACTCTCTTATACTGAAAGAATGGGGGGGAAAGGCAGTCTGCTTTTTGCTCCATATGTGGTTTATTTAGTGCAAAGAAAAAGTGTGAAAGGAAGTGAAAGTTCAGTTGTCATGACCTTGGACCTCTGAAGCACCTGACTTAAATGTGTTGATGAAGACGGCGCGATGATGTTGGAAGTCCCTAAACCTCTAAACCCCCATCTCATCCTTGACTGCTTAAATCTGGGGGATACATTACAAGCTTCTGATATGGTGTCTATTGGATCGGTGCTTTAATGAGCTAGCTGATTGTTGTTACTAAAAAACTGTCCCCAAAATGTTCACTTATTTTGATTTTCACTTATGAGACCCTACTGTGTGAGCCCAAATGCAGTTAGACAAGAATGCTGACGCACTGAAAAAGACAAACACAAGTAAGGAAACGTTCAGGCTGCAGGACAAAGGGACCCAGATTTTTTTGCTCATATGTGACTCAGATCTGATATTTTTTATGGTGAACAGGCCAAGTCACATGGAATGTGATCTTTTTCATTTCAGAACTGGGCCACTTAAATCTGTGATCCAAATCCGATCCAGATTGAATCTTTTAAAATGCAACCTGAGTCCAGACACTCAGGTCAGAAGTGATGCGACTTTGAACTCACTCTAGAGCAGCTGTTGTCCCAGGTCTGCTGTAGACGGCGCCACAATGAACGAAAAAGCTTCACAAAAGCCATTATTAAACATGTAGCTCTCTTCCTCTACCTTGTATCATCTGCTTACAAATTTCCTTTCTTACACCTGAAATCCACTGGACCGCAAGCTCCTTTCTGAGTTATGTGCATGCTACTTGTCCGAGCAAACATGGTGGAGAGAGAGAGTGAGTTATGGGGGAGATGTGTTGTCCAGCGGCAGAAACCGCAATGAAACGAACAGAAAGTTGTGAACACTTGTTATAATTTGGGAGAAATGGGACGCGTGAGAGGACAATGAAAAACGGAAGTCTTCCATGAGCTAACCGGACCTAACCTCTGTTACTCCTTGTTTACTTCTGTAGTCTGCAACAGCGTGCTGCATGTGACATTGTGTTGTTCTTCTGCGCATGTGAGTCACTTTCGGGCCGCAGACTGGAGTCTGATATGGGCCAAATTTAAACAATAATGTGAATTGTCAAACAATAAAAAATCGGATCTGGGAAAACAAATCGGAATTGAGCATTAAGGCCTGCAGTCTGAATTTGGCTTTAGTGAACTATTCTCTGCAAGAGGCAGGCATGAAAGGTAAATATATATGGACTATATTGAATAATGAAGAGTGGAGGATTTTCTAAGACATTTCCACAAGGTTAAATAGAAGACCAGTGAGGGCAACAGTCAGAGTAAGCACCTATTATTGACAAAAGGAAGCTCATCCAAAAACTAGAAATGGCTTGAGTCCAGATACTAGTTCCCAATTTTCTGGATTTTACAATATTTTTTGCATTTAAAGCCATCTGAGCTTAACGCTAACGGTAACAAGCCAGAATATGTGCTGACATCTCAGTTAAATCCCACTGTGTACTATGACCACAACATTAGTTTCCTGATCATTGTTTTTCCAGCAGCTCCGGGCTTCTTTTGATGACACCAGATATTAGATTCTTGTCTCTGATGCCTCTTGCTTCAGGCAAGACTTGTTCATGTTCACAATTATTGATTTGGCTGTCTGTAGTCATATAAGTAATTATATGAATCAATTAAATGTTTATTACCTTTTAGGTTGAAGACTGAGGCGAGAATTCCCACTATCTTTTGCTATCGATAATGGTGGAATCAAATCGGCTAGAGGATCATTTTGTCATCACAAAGTGCAATCGGCCAAATTAAAGCTTTCACAGCTGGTTGATATATGTGGCTTGTGATAAAAAATCAATAACAGAGTAACTGATTAGTCAGTTTGGGTCTGCCACCAAGGTAGATGTTCAAGAAGCTCTGCTAGGGACGAATGGAGATGCAGAGATTTTGTTATACAAGTAGAATACAATTTACTGCAAACACACAAATATGGTCTATGGGAAAACTGAGTATCCCTCAATGTGTTTCATCTAATTTTACTTCACTTAATGATTACCTACATTAGCCAAAAAGCCTTTTGACAGCCCCAAAAGAACAGATGTTCTCCTCACAGCTGTGGGTTATGTATGTAGTGAAGAAAGCAGACGGAGCAGCCCAAGAGCATGAGAACAATGTTTTCCAGTCATGAAAATAAAAGAGGTAAACCCTTTTCTTACTCAAAGTACATTTTGTTACCAGTGCATTGCTTTCTGGTCTGTATTACCATTTAGATTCATATTTATATAAATACACTACTGACATCAAAATCTAATTTACCGACAAGAAGTTCGTGTATGAAATCTCAAATTTAATCAGTTATCCACAGGAGGAAGGAAAATGCAACACACAGCAGCAAAAAAAGGCAATAAATGGCTATCCAAGAACAACAGAAGCAGTGAAGTTGAGAAAACGTGGTTTGCGTGACAGAATGAGAGGTTTGAGAGGTTGGAATACCTTATTTTAGCTCTAAAATCACGGCCATAAAACCTAGATAATAGCTAAATAATGCTTATATCTAATCTTTGGATAATCATCACATAATACAGATTATGCAGTCTACCAACCCTTGAACTAATTTATCTAAGAAAATAAACTTTACTTTGATTATTTTGAATCTATAGCTTATTGGGATTACAGCAACTGTCTTACCTGTAAGCTTTTACTTGATATTGCTCTCTTGCTTTAGCTCTCTAGTTCCCTGTCTCTCTGTGGTAGAGGTTGTAGTAAGTGCAAGTGCTAAAGCCCACAAATTCCCAAATCGAGTGTTGTTGTTGCAGCGTGGGCAGCAATACATATTGCATATCATCGTGTTGTTATCAACCCTAACTAAATCTGTTCAACTCGTGGATGTTGTCAGCTGTCATTTCAGTGTGAATCATCGCTAGCCTCCACCACCCCGTTCACCTGCAGCGCCGATGTTTGAGCTCAACACGTCCATCCAGTGCTAGCCATTCCCTCATTCCACCACCACTACCAGTGTCTAGACTCACCCTCAAACTATTCCTAACCTTAAACCTAAATTTAAGTCTAAACCCTAGAGTGGACAAAGCTAAATATCAACACCCTGGAGGATTTTCTCAAATGTATCTGTCAAGTGAACTCTCCTAAGTATTAAAGTAAAAGAATGCACTAATGTGTGCCCATTCTAATATGTGTATGCACATTTCCACACGAGCATGCCTAGTCCTCACACACAGCTTTGTGCATACACACACACATCAGCATGCACCGTGTATCTCGAAGCCTAAAGGTTGGCTCTGCCCTGAGGCTTGGAAAGATTATTATGGGGCAGAGAGAGGGGGATGAGCCTCTGAATCTCTGGGAAAAGAGAGCTACTTCCTAACAAATATTCACAATCTAACAAGTCTGACTCATTTTGCCTGAAGATAAATGAATTAAGGTTCTACAGAAGTAGCCTAATGGGCTTAAATGGAGTATTTTCTTTATATCCATTTGTCATTATTGAATTCTACCAAACAACTGCTTGGGTACGAAAACCTGCTGTTGAGGTATTTTGTGTTTCATGACAGTTAGTTCTGATAATTCCCTTAAATTATGCGGTAGAATTCTCCCTGTGGCAGTATGCAGTAGATGGGAACCTAAAGGACTGGCTGCTTTCATTGGAAGAAAACACTGCTGGAACAACCTCTGTAAAATAAAGATTAACAACTCAAAATCTTCTCCCACGGACTTGACATGGTTGCTTATTTACAGACATATATATATATGTTTTAATTGAAATATCTCAACAAAGTTTAGATGTAGTGTCAATACATTTGGTTGAGACATTTGTGTTGGCCTCAGGATGAATTGTAAAAACTTTTATCTCTAGTCCTGACCTTTCATCTAGCACCATCATTGGATGAAAATTTCTGCTAATCCAAAACTTTTATTTGCAAGCTTTAAAACTAATGACACTCACATCAGCCTCAGCTGTACTTTGTGTTAAGTGCAAATAATCACATGCTGTCACTTTCAACTGAGACACTGACATAGATGTTAACATACTGGCATTATCACTGTTTTTAGCATTTTGCTCAAAAGACCACCGTATTTAAGTACAGATTAATTCAGGGATGGACTGGGAATGAAACACAGTCCTGGACATTTTGACTCAGACCAGCCCACCAAAAAGTTGAACATGTTTAAACAAACACCAATTAGTCACACGCCCCGATATAGGTAAATATCCAGCTAGCCAAACCCAAACCTTGCTTGTTATCCATACTGTCTTCTGTCTTGCTGCTTCCACTGCAAAAACCTTAACTAACAGAAATGGGCTCAGTTGCCTGCTCTCTCTGCTCCCTCTCTCCTCTTTGCCTTCGGGCTCACAAAGCCGAGATGACGGACTGGTAAAGGCGCAAAATGAATAATTTGTTATTTTAAAACAGTTGGCTGCATCAGCCTCAGGGGAATCCAGCCTCTTCTCGCTCAGCTTTTCAGCACCACCTTTTGGGTTTTTTCTCTTTTCATTTGTCAAAAGTGCTCCACTCCCTTCCACTATTAATCCATCTAATGTCACCACTTAACAGACATGGGAATGGGGCATGGCCCAGGTAAAGTTGAATAAACTGGATCTGTCCTGTTTCATAAATGATTGTCACTTGAAAACTGCAGATGTAATAGTGACTGCAGGGCATCTTGCATGCTGCAAATGTGGTGAAATAGGCCTGAGATTCAGACCCTCTACAACCTGGTATGATCATCATCATCATCATCATCATCATCATTATCATCATCAAGTCCAAACCATCAAAACTTAAAAATAAAGACGAATATTAATAATATGGTTTTGTAAGAATCAATATTGAGCACCCGCTGTGGGTTTTGTGTGTAGAGTTTTTTAAACAATGAGAAGTCCAGACAATTTCACAAAATGAATTAGTCAGTTTGGTTTGGCTAATTAATTCTATGCTCTTGTTGTGGCTAACTCCCTCTGTTGGCCTTGAGAGGTTGAGAGGAGGGTTATGCTTTAACCTAAACAACTCCTCACTCTCTTTCTTTCTTCATTCTTTAATTGACAGTTATTGAGAGAAAGTTCCGAAGCTTGAAGCTGCCATATTGCCTAATAAAGCACTCTGCAGTGGCACTGTGCCGTGTGGCTTGGCATAGATAATTGTAAACAGTATGTGTTAATTTAGCCTCTTCCAAGGTTCATACTTCATTAATCTGACTCCAGTGACACACGCTGTCATTAAGAGGCAGATTTGGATGCACAAAGATGTTGCAAACACTCACACACATGCTGCGCCTTAATTTTGCTCATAAGAAAGGCAGCTTCTCTAACATTCCTTGAATGCGTAATACTCACTATATAGCTTCTCTAGTATTTAATTAAAAACTTATTTGATTATGATGGTGGTGCCTTTTTTATTATGATACATTTATAACTGTTAAAAACAATCTACCTTCAATAGAGATAATAACTATTGTGTACAGAAAGCAAAGCTTCCATGCACAGCTGGCAGGTTTTATGTGCTTCTTTTACAGCATAGGCTTTTAGAGCGGCTTTTGGGTTTGTAACAACTTTTTCACATACTAAGTTGCTGCTGTCCTTCATTTGTAAGGCTAAATATCTATCTTAACAGCTAGATTGCAAATTATATTAAGAGTTAGGGCTGTGGGGTATAACAAAGCAAATTGATGCTACTTGCTGCTGCAAAGCTAACATGAGAGCACGAGACAGTCCCAGAGCAGCACAGCAGCTCCAGACAACGTCACTCACAACTCTCCCACTGCTATAGCTAGCATCACAACAACTTCACCGCGGAAAGCTAGTGTCATAAAAACTTCACAGCGTAAAGCTAACTTCACCGCGGTGGAAAGCAACGTTCCCTCACCAAAATATAATGGTAAAGTGTGGAATGTGCAACACAACGAAGTACATGATAAGAGCGTAATTGCTAAAATGTTCAACAAGTCAGCACACCATGCTTTATTCACCCAGCCTGCAGGCCACATGTGTCATATGCAAAATCGCCGTTTTGCATACAATAGACACATGCTTTTCCAAAGCGTGTAGCCTATATTTGATGCATGAGATGCAATCGGGTTGATTCACCAAATGTTTTGGCTATCTTGCCTTCATCAGGGGTGTGTGTGAAGCTGTTTTCAATTGACTTGTAATGTATTACCCTTTTACTGAACTAATTAATTATCCTCTGTGGTTGACCAAATACAGTTAGCCATCCCTTAGCTAAATTTCCAACCAGGAGGACTAGGTCCAGATTGGATAGAGGACAGACCAAAAAGATTACTGTAAGATATGTTTTGTACTGTCATTTATTTTTCACTTAAAACTGTGTATCCTCTAAAAATAAACGTGGTGTTTTGTAAATACATATTTTTGTATACTTGGTATCTACAGTGATCAATATCACATGAATGATTAAATAGACTGTTAAAAAGGAAACAGCCACAGACACTACTGATAAGGGCAGGATCATTTAAAATGTTCTAGATAGCACAGGGTTTTGGAGAAGAGCTGTGTGACGTGTTTACACTGGTCTGGTGCCTTCTCAAAGTTAGAAACTGAATAAGATATTAGACATGTACCACACACTGCAATAACCCTTGTGTTAGCAGGCATCTGCCCTGTTAATGTGCCCTTACGCAATACACTCAAACATGTATATAAAGGAAAATAGTGTGACACAGTAAGAGAGAGACCACTAAAGAGGTGAGAGAAAGGGATTATGGAAATGAAATAACCAGCTGATAAATCATAGTGACTGTCAGGTGCTCAGTCATCTGGAATATGACAGACAGAGGCAAGATGGCTTCCTCCCCAACCCACTGCTAATTATAGACAGACATAATGAACTCACATTTAAGGTGTGAATGTGTGTGATCATGTGCATGCGTGGAATATAACCTATCATCTTTGTTTGTAGTAGGTGGTTAAGTTTTGGTGCACGTGTGTTAAAGTCTTTTAATAAGCGTGCAAAAAACAAAATGATGTATTTCATGTGATTGTGTGGACATGGTTAAACAAATTTTCTACAGTGTCTACAAGTGCCTCGTCCTTCTTTGGAGGCTTCACAAAATTGTCCAACACAGGCTGCTTTTATAAACTAAAAAAATCAGCTGAAAATGGAGACATCATTGATTGCAGAGCTGACAGCGGAATGGAATCAGTGGAAAAGAGAAAAAAAAGCTTTTTGGTGTGTGTGTGCATGAGTGCTCACTTTGTTTGGTATTATATAGGGGTAATGTTAAGAGAGCCAGGATGACAAGTTGAAAGATATTCACAGGAGACATTTCAGGCCCTAGCGTAAGTAGTTTTTAGGTATTTACATGTTGGCATGTACTTCCCTTTGATAGTTTATTTACCTGTAAATGCCACTTTTGTTTTCAGCAATATGTTACGGTCTGTCTGGTTAGGGATTCCACCAATTTGTACAAATACTAGAGTCAAAGAATCAAAGAGTTGTTTTTTTTTATGAACAGTTTATAGACCAAGAAACTGTACCTGATACAATTTAAATGAGATTATCTAAGATTAGCTCCATCATAGTGGTGATGGTGCAGTCATCTGTCATGATCTAGGACAATATAAATTATTATTAGTGGTGGGCCGTTATCGGCGTTAACGGCTGCGTTAACGCGAGACTCTTATCGGGCGACAAAAAAAATATCG
>JAPMOB010247366.1:0-17821 GCA_029875015.1 Lepomis gibbosus
CCATGCCGCACCTGCCCAGTGGCCAGTTCTGTGGCTGGGAGGAGAGGATGTGAGGAAAGAGACCCTCTGCACGTTAAAGCTTAACATTCAGGAAGTGTTACTCTAGAAGTTATTCTGATCCTGATCCAGAACGGCCCCTCCCTGAGCTCCCCGCCCTGCCTCTCTCTATTCTGTCTGCCCTATATATCCTGCCAGGCCAGCTATTAGCTCACAGTGATCTAATACTAATGGGAGATGGGTGCAGGAAGTTATAGATGGATGTGGATAAGAGACGAAGGGAAGCTGGCTGAGGTGTTTAGGGACCAGGGGTCCTTGTGTGGTGGATAAAAACAAAGGAGTGAAAGCAGGCAGGAGCTGAGGCAAAACAGGAGAAGCAGCAGGGTCGTGGCTGGACAGGAAGCCCTCCCTCCCACTTCCTTTCCTGCCCTGCATTGCATCAGCTGTGATAATTTCACTGGCAGCTCTCGGTGGAAGAAATGTGAACCGATGTGAGTGTTCTGGAAGGGGATGAGGAAGGAGAGCGAGAGGGGAGACGAGAGAGTAGGCGTGGTTTGCTCAGGAGGCGATACAGTTTGGGGTCGAAAATGTTTCACTCCCCAAAAAGGGCATGAGCAAGAACTCGTGAACTTAAATAGTTTTGGTGTTGAGGAGCAGATTTATTCCCCCCCATTCTCAACTCCCCAAATAGGCAACAACAGTGTTTCACAGGAGAACTGATTGGGTGGGATGATGATCCTCCTCCGCTTCTGATTCACTGATTTACGTCTATATTTTCTGAAAATATCCACGTTGATAATGTTTTTTTTTAATTTAGACAGGAATAAATCTACAGTTCTGATCCTTCGCTGCTGGTATTACTGTATGTAATTGTACTGTAACTTCCACTTACTGCCAAGAAGATCAAACCGTATAATTATATTTTGAAGTTACTGCAGTTGTGTTTATATTCCAGCGTGTGTCTTTTCATTGGTCCATGTGTTTATGTTGGCTTTGTGTTTTCCTGTGTGTATGTTGAGTGTCAGAGACCTTTGTTGGGGTCAGGTCAGGATTACAGAGTGCACATTCAAAGGATGAGGTGTAACCCTGTTGTGTATGTTGCGGCTGGCTGTCTGGACCTGTATTGTGTTATGGCGGTGGTCCAGAGCTAACATTCCACCGCTCTTCTGTAATATCACACGGCCTTATGGGTAGAGAATGTGCTTCTTTTCTGAGCACGTAGTGTTTACATGTTCTATTTTTTCGATTGTTCGATTTTTCTCACTTTTGTTTTGTTTCCCTTTCTACCCTTTCCTCCTCAGATTCGATATCTACAGGAAAGTGCCAAAGGATCTCACCCAGCCTACATACACAGGGGCTTTCAGTGAGTAGTCTTTCAGACACAACAGGACAATATCTTTTTATCATATATTTTAGTTTTGTATTTGGAATCCCTGATTGTTTCTTCTTTATAATGAGTGTTTAGGAGTAAATATGCAAAATTTAAAATATTAAGTTCCATTTCCAATTCAGTCACAAACTTACACTCTTCTGGGTGAAAAATTTACCACTCTCAGGTATGTCTATAAAATATGCCAGTAGGTGGTTAGCTAAGCTTTACACAAAAACTGAAAACAGGGAGAAACTTTTTCTGTCTGTAGGTAAGCAAATATAATAACCAGCAGCACCTCTATAAACACAAATCACAAATTAACCCCAAATGAAAATGTAGAAATGAACAAATTGTGGTTTATTGTTGTTTTTACACTTTTTGTACAGAAACTACAAGACAAGATACAGTCTTGTGAAGTGAAGATACATTTATATAAAATAGCATAAATAAAATAGACTTAAATCAGAAAAGGCTCTCCTATAAAAGTATGTTTTACGAAGGGAAATAAGATTTCACTGACTTAGCCGAACTGTTTCAATCTGTGTGTACCCAAAATTTACGTATGTCTGCTCTCACTTGTTTGGGTGTTTATACTGTCATCTCTTAAATGGCAGTAACTAATAACTTTGTAATACTAAAAGAACTTAAGAGGCAATATTCAGCTTAGTTTTACTGGCATACTTTTCATAAGAAGGTAAACATGGATGTATTGAAAAACAATTTAGGAAGTGAAGGAGCTGTTAGCTGTAATTTAAGTACTTGCCTGTCTCAGTGCAGAGATACGTCGTGTGAGAGTCAGCCAGCATGGGGCAGTACCTGTTTGAGCACAGCTAATTCACAAAGAATGTTAACAATCATGTTGATAAGTCATCAGTTGAAAACTGAATGCTTTTCCTGTCAGGTCATGTGTTTTCATGCTTGTCATCAATAAGTCATTGTGTAATCAGGGATTACATTGATTATTCACTGCATGACAGAACACATAAGACTTGATGACACATTTTTGGCTCCTCTGTCCTTTTCTCGTATTGGTTATTAATTGGTCAGCTGATGACAGCGTAGGGTAGAACAAAATGTCAAACTCCGTGCCAAAATGATGAACAGTGAATAGTGAACAGTTTAAAACTGATTATAAACACCTTCCTAGATGACAGGGAAGAGAATGTATTTGCTCAACGCACAGTTTCCACCCATGAGGAAATGGATAGAAGTTCATCCTGTACACAGCAAACACCCTTCCTGTCTCCATCCACTGTCTAGGGGTGAAGGCAGTGAGTTGATTTAGAGATTAGGCAACTGCTATCACTTCACTCTCGGCAGGTCAACTCACATTTTGGCTTGTGTGATTCAGAGGCAACCAGAAACAGACTCCCCTTTCTTCACAAAAGACCAAATGTTTGACCCGTCTGCTTTTGTTATTCTGTTTTAGGGTCACATTCCTTTTGAGCTAAATTTTTACGATGTTTACTGGGAGCAGTACCTCTGTTATGGCCACAGGGGTTTCTGGAGCCGTTCTAGCTTTGGACTTAATGGTATCAATCTGCGGTTTGACTGATTTTCTGACATAATATTTGTTTGTACTGCCTGTGCTGATAGAAAACTCTCATTTGTCCGTGATGTGTGGCGAAAATCAGCCTTGGGCGGAACAAAAATAAGTGGCACATTTGAATACAGAAATGCAGGGCCAGTTTCAGATGTCACCGACTGATTCATGGTGTTATTGTCTCAGATTCTTGGTGTCAGAGCTCTGAGAAAAAAAAGCTTCCTCAATGTCAGAACGAAGCAGCTTTTGAGGCCATTTCATCCCATGTGTGAGCTATGGGAAGGATGAGTTCACTTGTGAAGTCTTTGTAAATCATTTGGCTTGTCAGTTTTTCCATAGCTGTTCAAAGTTTAAATCAGCATTAGTCCAATGCTCTGATTTTTAGTAATCCACTTCCAGCATTGCGCCCTTTGAAACCCGGGAAGAATTACTGTTCAAGTCTTTAGATGAACCTCAGTAGGTGACCTATGTGTCATAGCGACACTCCCTATTGTTTGTTGGTTAAACATTACCTTATGTAAAGCCTCTGCCAGCCGCAGGTTTGGCTGTGATGCCCTGCCAACCACAAGGTCATGTGACTGTATGATCCTAGGAGACCGTTGTCACATAAACAAACCTCACCTGCTGAGTGAGAGCTTTCTGAGCGAGGCTCTCGCCACACCGGATAGCTCACAGTTACGCAGACACAGATCAGTTCCTTCCATTTTTATCTTTAGTCAACACATGACAGAGTTTGATATGATCCTTTGGCTGATTAGTTTGACACGTGAAATCAAACAAACAGCCTTCTGCTTTTAAGCTCCAACTTTATTTTGGCTCCGACGGAACACAGAAACTTAATTTAAAGTCAATATATCTCATTTGGTTTCTGTCTGGGTTAAAGCTTCTTCATGGGAGCCATTTTTGGACCAATTGTCAGTGTGTGAGTTTGTTTGAGGAAGCCTAAAATGAGCTGTTTGTAGAACTGACGTAGCATGAGCTCACCTCTCTTAAAGCAAATATGCTGTAATGGCTGCCTGTTGTGCTGGTATTTAATGTGTAATTAATGGGAGAGGGTCTTTTAAAAACCTGCGTAATGGCAGACTTCACACTGTCCGTAAAACAGCTATTTAGGGAAATCTTTTATGGCCTCTGTGATTTCATTAATGTCAATATCTTAGGTCAGCCATTCCTAAAGCCTGGAAAAGCCCCGCTCATTTGGTTTTCATCGTCCCTTGAAATGCTGGGGTGATTTGAATTTAATGTGTAAGACATACTTAAAACAAGGCTGTCGTTCTAACGTTCTTCCTCTCTGCCCACAGTTTCCATTCTCTGCTGTGTCTTCATTCTGTTCCTGTTCCTGTCTGAGCTGACGGGATTCATAGCCACTGAAATGTAGGTATCGCCGCATCTAATCTATAACCGTGTATCTTTTAATGTCGAAGGGGACAGACAGGAACTTAATCATGAATGTCATTGCCCCCGTTATGATGTATTCTGCTGTGCCCGTGTTATAACCAATGAATGGAGTCGGTTTTCTCACAGGAAATTGGCTTTGTGGATGCGTCAGCCTCTTGGCGATGTGTAATAAGGGATGGCTTCTGGGAGGATGTGACAGGAAGGAAATTACACTGATAGAGCTACACAAATGCTCTTTCCTTGCAATTTGACTGAAGATGAATCCTCGTCTGTTAAAGTGGTGTGCAAAGAACATGTTGAGGAAGAGAAAATTGTCTTTTTTTTCTTCTTCCTCTCATTTATAGTTTGGTTTTGGTTTCTAACCATGTTTCTCTTGTCTGTCCCAACACAGTGTAAATGAACTGTATGTGGATGATCCTGATAAAGACAGTGGTGGGAAGATAGAAGTGAGTTTAAACATCAGTTTGCCAAACTTACACTGTGATTGTGAGTATATACATAATATACACATATATACAAATATCAATTTCTTTGCATTACACTTCCTGCCTGTGTGTTTTTATTTTTCACATTGTTTATGGCCTCCTTTTTACGGTGTGTTTTTCCACTTATCAGACATTATCATACTTAGCCTATCATTTAACACGGCATATTGGCAAAACACAAATGATGACCTAGATAAAGAAGTAGACTCCAAACTACATAATGGTTTGTTTACCCAGCTGTGTTGTGGCATGCTGCTAGATAACAGCTGATTTTCGCCTAGCCTCAGGACTGTGTCGCCTCTGTTTGATCTTCTGCTGCCATGCGGCCGTGAAGCGAGTTTGATATAACATTGCCTCTGTTGGCATCGGCTGCCTCTACTTCGATGTCAGAGAAGTGGGCAAGGCCGGCTAGAGCTTGCCAAGACAGAGAGTAGTCACTGGTTATTTCCTCCTCGTGACTCCCATCAGAAACTATGCCCAATGACACACATGTACACACACACACCACATTCATGCACACAAAAAACACACATCCATTGGATTCAAGCGATTTCCAAAAATGGCAAAGCTAATAAATGCTTGTGTGAAAAATGAACTCCAGATTTCTACAAGAGAGGCTTTGGCATTGTAGACGCACAGCTGTTGGCCATGTGTGACGAGCTCACTCATTGCATGCCTAAACAAAGGTCGTCTCCTGCCGTTTCCAATTAAAGCTCTTGATGATTGTGTGTATGGTGGTTTTGTTTATTTGCAGAATTAGATTTTTTTTTTTTTTTTTTTGCAGAAATGTGGGGGCCAACTTAAATACCAGCTCAAACATGTCAGGCTAACCACACTGCAGCTGCATGCAATGAGCAGAAATGTTCCTCAGCAGTTCTCCCAGAGTGTTAATATTGTGCATCAGTTTATTTTCCGGGCCTCCAAACAGGTTGTCATCCATTACAGATTTACTTGGAGGGAGAAATCATTTCATTATGAAAAGCTGGCATTTCCATCTCTTTTTATTATTTATCTGCTCTGCTGCACCGTTCCAAAGTTAAACACTGCCTCCGTCCACTGACCTTTACAGGTGGCCAAGTCTTGATTTGTGACTTAATGGAAAAGCAGAACTGCGTGTAATAACTGTAACCCCCTGCCCAGGACCCACTTCACATGAACACACTTCTACTTGTAAATTTCTTAAAAAGGAGAGGCAACCAGCTCAGATACACTCGCAGTGGCAGACCTAACTTATATTTGTGCACTGTATTTTGAGATGTGGATAGACGGGGTGGGGGGGACTTGTCTCGAATGTCAAAGGTCAGACAGACGGCATGTGGAGGTTTTAGCACATATCCAATAGACGTCCCTCTCCGCTGTGCTGGCCAACACACAGCACACGGGCAGGCTCTGAAAATAGGCCACTGCCAGTGTGCCAACACATTGCAGCCTGCAGGAGGGGGGTCAGCGAATCTAGATGGAAAAACACAGAGAGAGGGCAGGATAGGTGGTCTGTTTGGACTTTGTGTGTTTACTCTGTGGTTCACTCTCTGCAGTTATATTCAGATTTTCTCTCCATATTTCTCTTCTCCAGTGTTAATAAATAACTGATTGTTTGGTTATTTGACTGTAAAACTAAATACAGCTGTAGATCACGATTATTGTCGTTTGTCATTTCTTTGATTTCCAAAGTAATTGTTTAGTCTGTGAAGAGTCCAAAAAATCTGGAAAAGTGCCTTTCACAAAGTTATGACTAGGGCTGTAGACATTGATTATTTTTCAAGTAATTTAATCTAACAACTACTTTTGTATATTCTAAAGAAAAATGTTGCCTATTACTCCATTAATATACCTTTTTTTCAAAATAAATATTAAAAACATGTCTAATTAATAATTACATATTTTATTCAACCATCCTGATGAAGCACATTAGAATAATGACAATAGTAGCATATCTTTACATGAATCCAATTTCCACGTCACTGATGTTGTGATAATAACAATGACAATTACGTTAGTTTACTTAAAACTTTAAATGACATGGATTTATTTCAATATTGAGTAGCTACTGCAGTGTGGTAATCAAATAGATTTCTGCATTAGTGTGGGGCAAAGAAAACAACTGAAAGAATTCACAGACTGTACTGATAGTCACAGATCGTCTGTACTGTAAGATTCAGCTGTTTTCTCGCTCATACGTGGCCGTAATTAAAACAGAAAATATGAAACGGCTGTACGTTAGATGACAGAAGTGACACGGTGTAACTTTACGATTCCATCACAGCCGGGCAGAAATTACTTTTAACGTGACGAAGAAAATACATTTTAACGGACTACGTGTCCTCGTGCTGAAAATGTGGCGTACTTTTGTGGAGACAGAAAGTAAACACGATTTGCAGTGCTGCCGTCAGTGCTACGGGATATTTCGCTTCAGGTGTTCATGCTGCTTCACGTAGTCGTGGACAGCAGTTGTGCTGCAGTGAAGCTGTTAACAATTCGCAGAGCTCACGGAGCAGCACGGTTGAGTGTCTGTCTGAAATACTCCCAAACTTTACACGGTTGAATGAGCGGTCTTGTAGCTGAAACTTGTCGGGGGGAGTCCCTGCTAACATCGGACCCAGCGACGCTTCAACGCAGGTAATTCGAGGCGACGTATTTATCTAATCGATTACGTCGTGTACGTCGACCAATCGCAGCAGCGCCAGTTGTGACATCTTCAAAAAAAACCTCAGTTTTCAGTTTCTAATGATGGTTGTTTTGACATTTATTTATAATGTTTCTGTGTGAGCACTTAAACTTGTGATTTCAGATTTTAATGATTTATAATTTTTATTTTTTATTTTCTTGAACTCAAAAACCAAAACAAAGATTATCATTTAAAAAAGAGAAAGAACAGCTTAACTAATTATTTGGGTGTTTGACCAATGGATTTATTAAAATTATTATTTAAAACATTCTCGTTCGTTCCTGCTTCTCAAATGTGGGGATTTGTTTGTTTGTCATTTGTTATGTCATTGTAAACATGTTTGGATTTTGAATTGTTAATCGGATAAAAGATTTTTAGACTGAACCACTCACTAAAACTGACCAGTTATTCCCCCCTAAAACTGATGACATAAATGTTTATTGCAGCCCTAGTTTGTTTATGCTCAACATATGATTGAAGAGATTCATCAATCATGAATTGTTAAAAGTTTGGAACCAGCAGAGGAAGCTGTGTAATATTTTGGTTAATTTTCTTTCTTTTTCATTATGTATATAAATTCTTTCCCGTGTCTCTTTGTTGTTTCAGTGGTGGGTTTGGACATCCAGGATGAGATGGGCCGCCACGAGGTCGGTCACATAGACAACTCGATGAAGGTTCCTCTCAACCACGGTGATGGCTGTCGTTTTGAGGGAGAGTTCACCATCAACAAAGTAAGACTGAATGAATTACTTGTTTTATGTGACTGACCCCCTTCTGAATTTTTTTTTGTGTGCCCAGTAATTACATTATGATGGATCGGATAAGAGGCCTGATATTTTGTGCAACACAAGATCTTGGATCTTAAGTTGTTGATTTGTCTGGGACTTGAGTTAAACATAGAGGGTGAGCCCTTTCCCGAGTCGAATAACGCCGACCTGCTTCCTCCTCCAGTCTAAACTGAGTTATGTGAAAGGAAGAGTGCTGGGATCGGCTTGAGTTACATGTGACAGTATAGTCTGGGCCCTGTGTAGCCCTGTTTGTCCTACCACCATCTTGTGCGTCACACTTTCCATTGCATTTAAAATGATTAACCCAGCAGTTTTCACATTTAACAGTCTGGTTTGTAGAGTATTTGGAAAAATTTGGAACGTGTTAAAGTGCCTCTTCCAGAGGCAAGGACCATTTAGTTTCCAGCCCACTGTGTGTGTGTGTACTCAGACTTGGTCATTAGTTAACCAAATGTGTTGCAGGTGCTTGTGGTGTACCTGACACAACCTTACCTAGCCCTGCCTGTGTGCGTGTGTGTTTTCAGGTACCAGGAAACTTCCACGTGTCGACACACAGTGCTACAGCACAGCCCCAAAACCCTGACATGACCCACACCATCCACAAGTTGGCCTTTGGAGAAAAGCTCCAGGTCCTGACACACACTAAAACATACCAGGGGTGGACAAAAATTGGCTACAGATGAGATCTACAGTGTCAAGGCTAAACAAATTTCTCTATTCCCTCTTTTGTCACGCAGGTACAAAAAGTACAAGGAGCCTTTAATGCGTTAGGAGGGGCTGACAGGCTGTCATCTAATCGTACGTATGCACTCATCATAACCACATTTTTGTAAGCCTCCTTGCTGACGTAGAATGATGCAATGAAATGAGATAACTAGTGGACGTCTATCGAATCCAAACTGAGTGGAAACTTGATACACGCAGCTGGCAAGGTGGAAAGGTTACAGGCAGTTGCGTCATTAATAAAACTGCATGTATATCTGGACACTAAAGACACATTTTTAAAAAAAACTTTTAAAAAACTTTATTTCTCTTGCAGCGCTGGCCTCACATGACTACATACTAAAGATCGTTCCAACAGTATATGAAGACCTATCAGGCAGACAGAGGTTCTCCTACCAGTACACGGTAGCCAACAAGGTGCTGTATTCCTGCCAATATCCTTCTTTTCTTTCCCTTCTTTCCCATTTGATCATACCTCATGTGTTGTTGTTGCACCTGTCATGGAAGCAGCGTGACCGTCCCGACATATGGCCAGAGCACGTATCGCCGCGATAATTTGTGCACTCACCTGGAAGTGAAAGCGCACCCCTAGTGACTGGAAACGCTCCCTAGATGTCAACAAACCATAAACACACTTCCTAGAACTCAATTGACTAACAGCTGGGTTTTGGAGTAATAACAGCGCCGGTTAGCTGCGAACCGAGGAGGATGAGCGCCTGTAAAATAAATATTCCGAAATCTCATTGCCCAGAGCACAAATAAAGGTCCAGCTGAGGCACGGATCAGTACCTGGAGTGCAGCAACAATCTTCTTTTCATTCTCAATTTATTCATGCTCGCAAATGTATACTTTGGGAATATTTATTCAGAAATGTGATTTATATAAAATCACTGATATCCATTTCATATGACTCATAAACACAATTTTTGTCACTAGAGATATGAATAAAATTGAGATTGCTCTAAATTGATTTCTAAACGTAATGGGATTAACTGTCTCAGTGTTGATTAAATCGATTTCTCTCTTGCCAGGCACAGCTCTATAACCCATTCAAATCTGTAATGCTCTCTTTTTCCATCTTTTTCCAGGAATATGTTGCTTACAGCCACACGGGCAGGATCATCCCGGCTATCTGGTTCCGATACGACCTCAGTCCGATCACAGTCAAGTACACAGAGAGGAGACAGCCCTTCTACCGCTTTATCACAACAGTGAGTGAATTCTCCTCCCGGCTTTGCCAGAAAAAAACTACTTTTTCTTTAAAAAAAGGTCTTCTAAAGGTTTTAAATATTGTGGACATTGTAATTTTAGGTTTTAAACATCAAGTTAGTGGAAATAACTGATTTTTTAGCTACTTAGTGGCAGCAGAACCAAAACACTGAACCACACAAGTTGATTTGGCTAACTTATGGGCAAGCAGTTGCCTTTTTACACGTCCTGCAGATACAGAGTAACATTAGCGTGCGTTTCTCAGTCTGGCGTATGTAAGTCCAATATTCACTCTTTCACACCTGTGATTTCGTCTCTTCCAACTCCCATGGGAATATATAGCTGCCTTAAAGCTGCACTAATTCATGTTTTTTCAGGACAGAGGGTGTAATATGCTGTACAGATGGTAAAGACCCAAATTTGTGATTTGTAATATAAATAAAATGTATCTTGAATTGACAGTGTAAACAGTGTAACACAAAAGTTGTTGCTTGTAGTGATGTAGCCACATCCGACTGCGCAGTTAGTTCCCCTCAGCTCTCATCTTTCAGCTAATTTTTTTTACCGCATCTTTACTGTTTAGGTTCACTCTTGGTACTCTTTTCAACTCTGTTTTCACCAGCAAACAGCTCATGAAAAAGGTCACCAAACAAACAAAGTTAGCGACTAGCTGGAGAACATAGTGTAGCATTTAGCAGATAAAGAGACTGATATTTCCCTCAGGTGTGAGTGGAGGCCAAAAACAAAGCTAAAGGGAGAGAATACTGGGCTTGGGTGGCCGGAAACAGGACTCCAAGCAAATTCTAATGCTGTGACGTGTCTGCTTGATGTGTAAAAAGGCAACTGTTAGCTAACATGTTCACCACAACAACTTATATAACTTTTTTTTTTCTTTATTGGTCTCATAAAAGGCCTATTGAAGTCTCAGATTTAAAGAGCGTTTAGGCAAATATGCCTATTTTAGATGAGAATATTGATACCTGAATGCTTGGCTCTGTCCAAAGAAAACAAAGTTTAATCTGTATTAAAAAAAAATCCTTTTACTTCCTGAATTCCCTGTATCTTTCACTGCCTCTGCTCCCTACCTAATTTTGGCGCTACCTTTACCACCTCATTAGCAAACTTTTCTGCTGACTGATAATTCGGTCAGGATTAAATTGGCTGCCTGGCTGATGAGCTACACCTTTTTTTGTCTTTTGTGTTGTTTAGGTTTATCATGACTTAAGACATGGGTAGGATATGACTGTGCTTGTATCATTGTGAGTAATGGCTTAAGATTGTACATCAAGCTGCAGCAGGACTCTTTAGTGGATTACAGCACATCCTGAGGCGACAGTGCAATGTATTATTAAGGTTGAATCAAAGCAGCTGATGCGTGTGAGCCATTTATAACCAGGAGAGAAAATCTTTTGAATTGGTGAATCTGACAGTGACTTGTTTTCTGTAGATCTGTGCCATCGTTGGCGGGACGTTCACAGTCGCAGGAATCATCGACTCCTGTATATTCACCGCTTCAGAGGCCTGGAAGAAGATCCAGATAGGAAAAATGTCATGAGGACTGTCCCCCTCCCCTCCTCACACCTTATTTATAAGTGCAAAGTTGCTATCCTGTTAGTTAAATCCAATCCTGCTCGAATCGACTTCCTTTTGGAGATTGTATCACCGTGAACCAGCGAAGTGGCTCCAGCACTCGATCTAACTAGCAGGCTATACGGGTGCATCTCAGTTACTTAAGGTCCTCTCTGGCTCCTTTTGCTCTGGTGACGTGTGAACGCTGACTATCACATGTCCGCTTCCTCCGTCTTCAGTGTCAAGAGAGGAGAGCTCTTTTGTTACCTTGGGGATTAAGTCTAAATGTGTCAGGGTTCAACCAGTATGGGTATTTGAAGGCTAAACCTGTTTTTTTTAATTAAGTAAAAAAGAAGCTATTTGTGCTGATATTGTTGTTGTTTTTTTTTTAAATATGGCGCTAAAACCATGTGACGCAAATCTCCACATAGGGACATTTTCAATTTAGAGTGATAAACAGACAAAAAAACATAAGTCAGTGTTTAAATGAATTCAAAAAAGGGATCAGACAGGTCTATTGTTGAACCAGTATATTTGTCTAACCGTACTGGGTTTGTTTCCCCAATACTGCCAAAGGAAATGATCATTTGAAGGAAGTGTTCAGGTTCATAAGCCTGTGTTGTGTGGCGTAGACTGGATTCTAATAGTATTTCAGTAGTTCATACTGTCCGTAAAGGTACATTTTATATCATGTGACATTATTTTTTTCTTCAGCCATCGACTTTATCTCCAGTATTCCTCAGTAACTGCCTGCCTTTTTAGGTTTTACCATCAGCTCTCATTTGTTTGTCCCTCTCTTTCAGTGGCTGCCACTGAAACCAGAATTTCCCCAGTTTCTTTCATGTATGTTATTGTAGATTTACTTTTTAGAGAGTTTTTTTTTTCAATACAGTGATCATTGTTTACCTTTCAGTCCATTTATACAAAATATTTCATCTGTGCTGTTAAAGGTCCTTGCTCTGACCTTTTCCACTGCCTTTCAATTATTGCATAAAATATAGTTTTATTTTTCCCAAATATTTCCCAGATAACTTGATTTGGTTAGGTGTTTTTGTTTAACATGGTACATGAATTTGTTTACTTTTTGTGTTTCCATGAAGTTTGTCAGGAAGATTTGGGTTTGTAAGGAGAGAACTTGTATGCCAGGATGTTTTTCCTCTTTGGTAATATTTCTTCCTTTCATACAGTAGTATAAAATACCTCTCTGATCAAGGACAGCGATGATCACAGTTCCTCGGAACTGGTCTTTCTGGTTTATTTTCTTTTCTGTCTCAAATTACTCTGTAATGCTATGTGTTCCACAAGTAAAGGTGCCATAGAAACCACTGTTGTTCGCTCCTTGTCTTCAGGTTTCTACCTGTTGTCCTAACCTTATTTTGATTTTACTTCCTCTTGAGAATCCGTTCTGTTTAGATTTGGTTTTACAAGTCTCTAAGGGAGTACTGTCCTCATAAAATGAGGTTTGACATGAAGGATTTTATATTTTTTGGCTTCAAATAAGTGCAAGAAATCAGTTAATTTCATAATTAACCTAACTAGCCAGGTTTTGGAGTCCAGTAAGTAAGAAAGAGGTCAGCATGAACTCCTCTTCACCTGAAAATGGCAGTTTACCCGTATTTGTCCAGGTACTCTTATCAACAATTATCCAAAGAAACTAAAAATGGAACCTTTGCACCACCGATATTGTAACATTAACTAAGCTCTAGCTGTAATTGTATGCATGTATGAAGTGGACTTTGCACCCAGTTGCTGCTCATTTCCCTCAGCTGGCAGCCGGAGTCAACACCCCGCAGGTTGTCATCTGTGATGTGAGCATGTAAGAGGGTGTTAAGCTGTCACAGCTGTCATCATGCTTACGTCCAGCTCTGATAAGAGGTGCTTAGTGTGACTCACTCCTTTATTCATCCTACATCCCTCTGTTTACCTCCGTCACTTGCTCCTTGTTCATGGTGTCGTGTATCCAAGCGTCTCCACCTCCACTAAACGACACAGATCCACAAATATCTGCTTGCTTCGTTGATTAGACTGTTAACGTGGATCATCACAAAGCTTGTGGCTCTAGTTTGCTGCGGACCTGTAATTTAACACAGCATGAAAAATGCAAATTTGCACTAAAACATGTACCTCGCTGGCATAATGACAGCTCCAGCTTCATAAAAATCAGAGAGAGGAGAGCAAGAAGAAGATAAATTTCTTTATTTCTTCCCATATGAGTCATAGTTTCTACTCTGTATATAAAAGATAAAAATATAAATGTGTGAATAGACAATATGTAGGGTTTGTTTGTCATAATGCTGCCACCCAGTGGCTTATTAGAGGAACTTCAGGCACATATAGCTCAGTCTGTTTTTGTTGAGGCAGCAGACTGAGAGGAGGGAGTTTGAGATGAGTAGAGGTCAGCTCCAGTCATAAGGATCCATAACATTATCTTCATTAATAAATGACTAGTTACATGTCAATACTGGGGTGTTACTAAAGCCTACACACCTCCCTTAACCTGAACTGCCCACTATATATATTTTTTTTAACCTTTTTCATCCTCTCAGGCTGCATCTTTGGTAAGTTTACACATTGGAGGAGGCCAGGCAGGGAGCGTCAGGCGAGGAGAAGAAGTCACAGAAGCCTTCTTCGGACAGGTGTCCGTACTCGTTGTTGTAGAAGGTCTGTCCTGAAAGCTGGCTGAAGAAGTTGGGACGGTGCCTAGAGCTGCCGGCGCCACTGCTTCGACCCAGGGAACCATGGGAGGCTGTCAGTGGCTCTGTGCTGCTGCTACTGCTTATACGACTGGGGACAGAACAGCTCTCAGCATTACTGTCAAATAGTGACAACTAAAACACATTAGCAAAAGCAGACGTAAGGTATGCTAAATTAGGACATACTGAGATGTCTGTAGGTATGATTGTTTATCAATTTTCTCATAAGAGAAACTTGTGGAGAACCAAACTACTTCATGTTCATCTTGACACGTATTCAACTGCTAAACCAACAATGAATTGATCATACTAACTAGTGTCTGTGTAGCCAAACCTGAGCTCTATTGTTGTCACAAAAACTATTAAAAACACTGTTGTACTGCTGACATGTTTCTTTGTTACAATGAACATGGGCTCTATAGTCAGTTCCACATACACTGTCCTGCTGTTGTAAATCCTCAAATCCACAGCTGAAAATAGTCCCCTACACATACACCAGATCACAGTGAGCTCTAGAAAATTTATATTTTTCTCTTTACATACAGATTTTTGTCTCACATATCCATTGGGTTCTAGATTTTCCATATTATGCATTTTTGGTTTTGTTTCAATTCCTGCTAGTTTTCTGTAATAACATCTCTCTTTACATGGTTGGTTACTTGTTAATTTCCCATGTCCATTGCTACAGGAGATGGGAAGTTGTTCACATAATTTAATGAACTCAAAAATGTTTTTTAAAGGATACAGGCTAAAGGAAAGTGTAACTATGTTTTCATAGAAAGACAAATGGGGCAGAGTTAGGTTTGTGATAATTAATGTAATCGCTTGGGAACTGCTCTTCGATGTTCCTCCTACACTTCGCTGTGAGTAGGAGTGAGTTGCTTGATAATTGTGTCTTGTTCTTTACTTTTACCAATGACCTTTTTCTTGCCTAGTTGGCTTTTCAGAGCTTTTTAAGTGTGATTCTCCAAACTTTTAGAACTATGGACCCTGGGTTCAAATTACTCAGATCATGCTGATGCTTACTTCCTTTGGAAATCTGCTGTAGTTTCACTACACATAAGGCTGCGATTGACTGTCTTCTACACACTTCCAATCAAAAAACAAACAGTTTTTTGATACAGACTCTGAAACGCATCTATAAAAGTAGCCTTTACTAATACATATGAAAGGCCTTGCTCTGAACTGACAGTCATTGTGTTGTTTTATAGTGAATAATAAGCAGTCCAAATGTCAAACACTGACACTGAATAACCGTCTGCACATCTTTTGTGTATTACTTTTAAACAATAATATGGAACATAGCTTTTGTGTTGCTAACCTTTTTGAGACGGCACCGCTGTGCTTGTGTTCAATTCTCTCAAATTCTTCGGAGGCCAGAACCATTCCGCTGTCTGTCTGGTTGTCCTGGGAGGAGACAAAGTTGGACATCATGTGAATTAAATGCCTGGGGTTGACCCTACTGCTATGTCTGTCTCTGGCAGCAGCAAATATTCTGCAATTATCTGAGGAGAAAATTCCCAACGTTGCAGGGCATTCGCAAAATGTCACCGATCGGTTCACATTTTCAACAACTGATGAGAAGATAAAGAGCTCACTTGAGGAGACTTGTGTGGGTGCATGTCCAGGGGGAACTCTTCAAATGTCTTCACTCTGGGCTTGCACATTTTGGAGGGTCCCACAAAGACACAGCCGGCAAAGGGCACGCAGTTATAATACCTGGTCAGGAAGTGTAGGAAATTTGATCAGATTAATACATGATTCATGCCATGGGATGGGATGCCAGATAAGAAAAAGTAAAAATAGTAATAGAGCAGGTGGAAATATGGGCTAAATATATTGCAAAGAGTGGGAAAAAAATATTTTAATTTTAAAATGATGTTTGTACTGAATAGAGAGGCTTTCATGTTGTCAGCTGTGTGACATTCTCAGTCAGAGTTTTGAAGGTGATGATAAAAGGAGACGTTCCCATGGTGGGGGAATATTTATCAGCATGATTTTTCACTTTGTTTCATTTAATTAATTTTCAGTGAGGGCCTAGAGGCTGAAAGTATTCAGTACTCAAAATAAGGCAAACACCAAAGCAACATCTGAAAACACAGACATGATAATACATCTGAGTAATAGAAATGTTTTCCCTAGCCCATAAAACATCTCATGAACATGAAAAGTGATTTTGACACTTTCTGAAGGTCTGTGACCTCTAGTTTAATAACTTAAAGAGCAGTCCTTTGATAACTACAAATTACTAAAAAAACTAAAAATTGATAGACTGGAGAGCGCTTTTCCTGTAACGCAGTACCGACAGGATGGGAAATAATGGACCTCGTGCTCTCTCATACAAACAGATTCACTCTTAAGTGACATACGAGTGATTTAAGAGAATTTATTATATTCACCATTCACCTTGTACTTAGAACTTGAGAATAAACCTTACAGATCGTCCAGAATCTGTCGTAGAAGTCAGACTTAAGAATCATAATGCCTCAGTGTGAGTCTGATGATAAAAGGATGAACCGGAATTCACTTAAATAAATATAAACAGGCAAAAAAGTAAAAACAGACCTAAAACAGCTGAGGGCAAAAGTGTGGCTTACTGATGTGTTTTGATAGTATCGAGGAAGATACATCAGCCTTTGGCTATACAGATAATACTCGTTCAGTTCATTGTGGGTTGTGGTCTCTTCACTGGATTGTTGTCAATAAGAATAAACTCACCAGATAAAAATGCTTCAAGGGTTCAATGTTTCTTCTGATGTCAGAATCAGAAACACTTTATTGATCCCCGAGGGGAATTTTTTTACAGTTGCTCATGTTGCTAAACAAGGCTTTAAAGAAATAGAAATAATATATATATATAAAGAAAATAGAAAATATAGAGATATAAAATTAAAAATAGTGTAGAAATGTGTACAGTATTCTACAGTACAGGTGCTGGTCATATAATTAGAATATCATCAAAACGTTGATTTATTTCAGTAATTCCATTCAAAAAGTGAAACTTGTATAATGTATACATTCATTCCACACAGACTTATTTCAAGTGTTCATTCCTTTTAATTTTGATGATTATAACTGACAACTAATGAAAACCCCAAAATCAGTATCTCAGAAAATTAGAATATTGTGAAAAGGTTCAATATTGAAGAAACCTGGTGCCACACTCTAATCAGCTAGTTAACTCAAAACACGTGCAAAGGCATGTAAATGTTCTCTCAGTCTAGTTCTGTAGGCTACACAATCATGGGGATGACTTGACAGCTGTCCAAATGACGACCATTGACACCTTGCACAAGGAAGGCAAGACACAAAAGGTCATTGCTAAAGAGGCTGGCTGTTCACAGAGCTCTGTGCCCAAGCACATTAATAGAGAGGCGAA
>JAPMOB010247369.1:0-13959 GCA_029875015.1 Lepomis gibbosus
TCCTCCTTGGATGGAGCAGTGACCAGTACTAATAAGCCCCTTTAACCTTCTACTAGACTTGTCTAGAATTGTTTGATTCCCCACTCGCAACAACACAATAAAAACATCATTGTACAAGCAACAACACCAATAATTTGAGGCACATGGTAGTGAGACAACATTTACAGGCCTGATAAATGAAATCAAGCGGACGCAAAGACATTGAAACGATTATAGCTTTTTCTTGTATGTCTGTGGTCAGTGACTGACACGCCAGCACACTACGAACTAGCCTTTGAGAACTAAAGATGGGCATGGTGTATGGTCTCAAACCAAATGTGTGTATTTTTTAGCAGAGTGACCTCCTCTTTAGTAAATAAAAACAAAATGCGACGTCCATTTTGGAGGCTAGCAGTCTGATTAGAAATCTTGTCAATGGAGCCTTTATACATTTCTGCAGTTTATCCTCCAGGCTTAGTGATATTTGAATCTGTGAACATAATTTCTCTCTCCATCTCTCTCTGTGTTTCCTGATTGCTTCCACACTCTTATAGCAGGTCCAGCTGGAGACTGTAAAAATAAACTTCATGTTTAAAAATGGTTAGATTAGCCCTTTTAAATAGGTTTCTTTTCATGTTTTTGCGTCCCTGTGTGTCCAACCTGGCAGCAGCCGGCAGGTTGAGAACAGATTGAGAATGTGTGTGTGTCTGTGCTGCATAGGAACATGGAGGAGTGCAGAGAAACACTAATTGGCAAGAAAGAGGAGAATAAGACCTGTCGCCTGCCAGATGTTCCTGTAAAAGCAGTTAGTGAGGCACAGGTCCACAGTGAGGTGTTGGAGGCCTACACATGCATCAGAGGGAGCCGTCAGGATCCTGGATCGCTCTCCTGCTGGACACCTGGCTTCTTGCCTCCCTGCACAGCTGTGCACCTCCACATCATGTTCGGCTTGTTTCATCTTGCTGTTCATGTTGCATGTTTTGTTGACTAATGAACAAGAATATCAAGCAGGATATTTTTTTGTGGTTGACTCCAACAAAGACAAAAAGAAATCTGAATGAAAAACCTTTATCTCATTCCCAGTTTTATTACATAACGGCTTTGCATTTAGAGAGTCTGTCTGCAAGTTGACTTAAAGAGATAAACACGAAGTGAGATGGATGTTTCTAACCCATTCACCCACAATGTTTTAGTAGTGTAATTTAGTAAATTTTAATTATGTAGACAGTGCTATAATTATATGTTGTGACCATTTTGGAAATGGACTTTTACTAGCAGCACTTCATAGTATCTTACATACAGTGCCTGCGTGTATGCGGGGTACGTTCAGAACAGTGATTACTGCTGCTAATTGAGGACTAAACAAGAAGTGTTTGGTTTCCTTGCATTTTTTGAGCACATGATCTCATGGCCACCTCTCATTTTTCAACAGTCTGTCATTTTTCAATGGCACATTACGAAACCTATTACTCTTCACTCATCACTTTTAGAGATGGAGATGGAGAGAGAGCTTAAAGTGAACCTCAAGCAAAACCCATCTGGGAGGCTTAATTACAAGTAAGCTCTGTTTAATAAGCACTGGATCATATATCCCAATTCAGCGTGTAGAGGAGGAGAGAGGAACCTCCAGAGGCTCAGGAATGTCAGTGTTTGTGTATGAATGTACACGGTTGCATGCCAACAGTACTGCGCTAAGGAGCTGTTTCAGGCTGGCACTGTAATCGACTTTGGGGAAATTTAGCTGCGGACAGTGAATGAGTAACTCTCTCCCTTCCCTCAGTGACTGCTGATTAGGTGCTCTTGGGCAAGGCACTTAACCTTCAACTGGCCAACGGAGCTCCCAGGAATGTATGGAACTGTGTGAATGAGAATCAGAGTGCTGCAATAAAAATCATTCAATTGGATGAGGCCATTCTGTTAACGCAGGGTCGTCCAGCCTTTTGCTCGACTGCAATGCAACGCAATCCACCAACGCACCATGGTGACCAATCAAATATGTGCAGGCGCACACTCGTGACAGAAATGCTGTGTTTCTGCTGTTTACCTTCAAGCGTTGCAACTTGACAATTTTTCCAGAATCGTAAAATCCTGTGTCAGAGAATTAAAAGACTGTTGAAAAACCTTTAAACTCATAGATCTGTAACTCAGATTGTTTGGGGTCTGGACCTCTGTTTACCATGTTTACCAACTATAGCAAGAGAGCAACATTTGCTAAATAGCACTAAAGACAAAGTACAACAGACATTTGACCTGAAGATGGAAGTATAGGCTACACTGGGAATTTCGTACTAAGACTGTAAGCTTGGAGATACCTACTTGATTTGGGTAGCTTTTTCTTCTGAAGCCTGAAGTTAACTTCAGGTTAACTTTCGATTAATTTTCGTACAGAAAGAGAACTGTGGATTTTGTCCACCATCATTTACATTAGAGTCAGGCAAGGGATCTCTTCATGGCCAGAATGGACATGGGGAATTATTTCAGTGACCAATAACTCTTTCATTGTTCCAATGGTCATGTTAGCACTGTATTACCATTAGGCTTGAAAAATATGACACTATCTTTTAAAGCAAGGATAAACACCAAGCAATGAAGCCTTCTCTTGTACATCACTGTAAATGCACAAAACAAGTGTGTTCCTGTTTCCATCTCAGAGCCTGTTCCTTAAACTATTCAGTCACCTTTACACAGTGTTTCTGTCTCAGATGAAGCTGTTAAAAAAAGATCTCAAACTAGTATTGGCTCTTTTAAAGTAAATCATCAAATTACAATATAAAATCCTCCACAGAGAGAGGTTGCACTTACTAGTGTTGCAGGAGTTCAACCTCAAAGATGTGGTGCGACTTTCTGCAAGAAAGCGCCTAAGCACCAACTGCATTTTTCAATGAAAATCTATATATATTCCAGCAAAATCAGACTACAATAACCTCTTGATACCATTTTGTTTGTGTGGACAAAGATATGGCTCTTCTGGTTTTGGTTGCTGTAATGACATCATCCACACGGCGCACCCAGCTGAACATAAATGTTTTGAATCCCTCTCCCTAACAAACATACCCCTGCAGATAGTTGCAGAGGTTATGAACATCGCATTACTCATAAGCAAGATAAAGCCTTTCTACTACCACCAGCATTTCATGACACAACACTCAACCCTTCTAATCTAGCAGTCAGATTAAACTACTGAAACACAAATGAGGGCTGAAATGCAGCGTGACACTCACAGAGGTGAATTACCCAGAAAAAGTAAAGCATGGAGGTTTTATAAACTTTGGTGGATTTGATGTGTGACAAGATGAGAGAATCGCCTCTTCCGTCGGATGACATCATCCCTGCCCTCTCTTTCTCTCTGTTTCTGTCTTTCTCACTCATCTGATTCAGTAATACGACAGCACACCAGTTCCAAGCTGTAGGCTTCACCTTCTTTTAGTGTCAGAGACAACCATGACTGCTCTCCAAAAGTACTGAATGGTAATTCATTCATTCAGTCTCCACTCTGTGGCTGCCAGGCTCCTAAGAGAGGAAAGACTTGGCAATTCAAAAAAAAACAAACACCTGGTCCTTTGCAGTGTGGATCTCAGTGAGAGAGTCTCAGGAGAATCACGTCAGTCAGTCAGATTTCAAGAACTACACACAGACCAGATGTTTATCACACCAACCACACTATCAGACTTCCTTGATTTCGTCCCAGATACAGCACACAAAGGGACCCAAATGTCATTGTTGAGCATAAAGAACAAAGAAGCATTTCAAGAAAAAGATTTTTTAGCCATGTTAATTTGTTCAATACTTTTGTTTATGACAAAAGAACTATACAATTAATGACATTCATCAGCCTCTGGTGTACTTTGTACTTGGTGAACACACGTTAGCATGCTAAAACTCTAAACTATAATATTATACCTGCTTAACATCAGCATGGTGACATTGTTATTGTGAGCTTGTGAGCATTAGTGTTTAGCTCAAAGCACAGCTGCCAAATGCCACATCCTAACATTCAAACTGTGTTTATGAGCAGCTGAGTCAGAAAAAAAGGTTCCCATCAGCCTGGTCACAGATGTCAGTAATATAGCTACTTTGCTCAGTTATGAGTGGCGTCAATCCTCTTTGAATATTCAATGAACAGAGTTGCTAGTGTGGATTTAGACTAGTTTTGTTTGGACAGATATCATCACCTCCATTGATCCATGACTGCCAGGTCGTTTGACTGTGACCAACAAATATAGAAAAATAATGGGCCAATCAGGGATAAGAATTTGACCGTGGCCTGCTCTCCACTTTCTTGTTAAAACTTTTATCTTAAAGTTATTTCAGCTTTACATCACCAGTGTCTCTGATAACCTCTCATAATTCAGAGTTATCGCTTTGTTGTCTGCGGGTCAGTTCAGTCCGCCAGCACTTCAATTAGTGCGCTGTTCTGTTGAAGGAGAGATGAAGGATTTCTGACTTGACTAATAGCCTGAGCTCTAATCTGGGGTGTTGACTGACATTGTCTTCAATGGCCGTGTTTACACAAGGTCCCGCCGTTAGCGTCTGTCATCTAGTCACCTCTCATACATGTCATGAGGTGCCCTGTGTCCCCCTTGTCTGGCCCTGAGTCAGAGTAGGATACACAAGCACAGCTTCTGTCATCGCTAACTGAACTTCCACGTGCTCTTAAAGTTAAAAGGCAAAAAAATTGTGTATGTAGTAGAAATTCTTTTTCCAGTTTGTGTTGATTGTACTGGTTGCCCGTTTGCTTCAAATTAGACTATTCCTGCTAGTGTCTGCGTTATGTTACTCTCTTCTTTTTGTCACCTGAAACATGCAGAAAGAAAGGTAACTGTCCAGAAGTAATGTTGAAGATGTCAATTTAACTACAAACTCAAATGTTACATGTTTTTATCCCATAAGATATTTCTTTTTTTCTATTACCTAATTTGTTTTCTCCCTGAGACCTTTTGCCCCGTTTCGCCTTTTCTCTCTTCATCTTTACACACATCAACATAGACTGACAAAATGAAACACACACACACACATATTGACACATTTCATTTCAACCAACATGTGCAAATCCACTGATTTGGCTACTACTGGCGTAGTTGTCAGAGCATAATCCAGTCCAACTAGAGGTGTTTATTTGTCCAAAAGCTGCAGCGCTGCTCTGTCCTCGGCTTTCCCCCGCAGTTTAGTAGCTCTCTGCCGGCCAGCGGCGTTTCAATCCCCCGCTCTGCCTGGTCCTCTCCACACAACGCTCCTAAATTGGTGACGTCCAGATAATCTCAATGCTGATAGGCTATCTTGACTCAGCGTCATGGGACTTTCTTGCTCAAGTTGAAAATTTTCAAGCCAACTCAACTTCAATTTGAGTTCACATTTAATATCAGGTATTTCACTTGTTTTTGAAAGTATAAATACATAAAAAATATTTATACATAATAACATTTTTTACAGTTATTGTTAATTATACAGCTGTATAATTCAAGTTTAATTTACTGATATGTGTATTTTAGGAAGAAAAAACTTAAAGAATGTTAAAAATAAATATGGTTTGCATTACAAAATGACTGAGGAAAACATGCTTTATGCATATTAACTCTGAATGACACCCATGAATATAACATACAATCAGATCCATTTGCCTTCATGGTAAGCAGTTTTATAAATACTTCCTTCATTTGTCATTTACAATAAATATCTAGTTTTCTCATCGCTGGGTTGTCACTGACACAGTGTGTGGGGTCTGAGCAGTATAATGAACTTTATATTTCAGTCCAGTAATTACACACTAGGAGGTACTCCCTGAAACCCTCAGGATACATCACCATGGCTTTCTGACGAGATGGGAATTTCCCATTCCTGTACCCTGCATGCTATTTCAGGTGTTCAGACAAGCTTTAATATGGACTATCTCCCAGAAGCCTTTGCCTCAACTTTGCTTGTGTGGTGTTCATGCAGGTTTATGGTGCTGCTGGAGGTCTTTGATGAGCAATCAGAGCCCCTCGAGAGACAATCTCTGGTGCTCTTTACTTCAGTCATTAAAGATTTTGTTCTCCAGAACCAGGAGATGTAAATTACTAGGGCTGTTAACTTGTGATACAGGAATGTACAGGGGCAAAAAAACAGCAGTCTTTCAAAGAGAACGACTTTAAACAAAGATGGCAGGCTCAAACGTGACCAAGCCGGCGTGGCGATAGGGGAATAGATTGAGTTTCATGCAGGAATAATTTAACACTCCTGGAACATTTCACGTCAAACATATGACCCGGACACTCCAGGGGAGAGTTTTATTTCACTGCCCTGTACCTGTGCTCAGAGCTCTGCCATCACACTTTCCCAACTTCCACACACACACCACCACCACACACACTACAGGTTCAGTTCACCTTTGGGCACTACAAAATGCCTTTGTGTACTGTATATGGTTTATGGGAATAAATTGTACTTGACTGAGCGCTGGCAGTAAGTCCCAGCTTTTTCTATGTTGGGGACCACAGCCGTGTTGAACCTTACAGACATGACATCATTCGCCAGACAGATGTAACAGGCAAACCTTGATGACATTGAATCTCAGCCATCATGTTAAGTGTCTTTCACATTACTTAACAGATTTTTTTGAAATTATGCTCTCAGCAAAGGTGACTGAACAGAGGAGGATTGTAGCATTTCAGACATGTCTGAATGGAGTGAAGTGATGTCAAGTGTTCTGCCAACGTTAGGCAGACACGGACAGACCTGTCATACAGTGGGTTACATGTTTTCCAAGTTATTGCCTTTGCAATGATTTTGGTGAGGGATTGTTACTGTCAGACAGTCGCCTGATCAATGTGTGAACATCTACAAGCACATAAAAGACAAATGTCATTCACATTGCCTTTAACCATTCTGGTGCAGCAAATCACCGTAGTCCAGTATTTAACAAGACTAAAGCCCTTATCAGACATGGAATGCGTAACAAGGCTGGCTTTATATATCAGTTAAAGTGATGGCATTTTGAAGGGAGATTATTCTTCACGGCTTCATTCAGACAAGACATTTACGGAAAGAGTCCAATGCTTGCTCACGATTTAGCTCCTGGCATTAGAGTGTCATTAGTATTGCAAGAATTGGCGCATACATTAAAAACATTTTGACCTGATGTTTGAGAGAAAAGGTCAGAGGATCACCGACGTCTGTAGGTTTTATTCTTTCTGGAAAACGAATATCTGTGCAAAATTTTCACAGCAATCAGTCCAGTAGTTGTTCAGTTTGCATCAAAGTGGTGGACTGACCATCAAACTGATATTCTCCCAAGAGCCATACTGATAGCATGGCTAAAAATATACATCTCAGAAATGTTGGAACAGAGTTTATGTCTTGAAAAGAGAAAAGAAATCTTGTAAATTTGGGATTAGGTGCTACTTTTGAAGAGCTTAATGGTCAGCTTTTATTTACGCAGATTTGGGAAGATGCCGAAATGGAGTACAGTCGGCAAAAGTCATTCCAAAGAGAAACGAGATTGAAGTGCAAGATGGAAATAAAGACGCAGAAATAAGATGTGGACTTTTTGGATTATGTTTTGATGAATGTAATTAATATCCAAAGCTTTACATAAAAGGCAATTGCATGAAAGGCTAGTTAGTTAATTATTTCACTGAGAAATACTTGAGAAACACTCCTCTATGTTTTCACTCCAATCTGCTTTCGGATTTGGCTGTATGCTTCACTCGGCAGAGGACTTTAATATCTTTGCTTCAGTCTGAAAGGTTGAAACCTTTTCTGTATTTTTTTCCCATCCTGTCTCTGCTCATGTTGAGTTCCAGTCAAACTCAGCAGCTCCTTTATCTCTGCATCCACCACTAACGTTCCTTTGGAGAGTCGCCCCCTCTCAGCCGTGAAAATCATTCCTGTGTTTAGACACAGCCCTGTGACATGGGCTTTTAGCACTGTGGGACCAATGAACCGTTACTGGCTTTTCAATGTGGTCTTGGAGTTCACAGCTACTCAACACACAGACAGCAATGGCAAAGAAAAACCACAATTCTTATTCGAAAACAAGAAAATGAACAGAGATCAGTAAAATAAAGCAGTGATTAAACAAAAAACGCCCTTATGGCAAAATTCTGGAGAGCACATTACGTCTCCACGAGTCCCTGGAGGACAGGGGATGAAGGACGTGCTACAGTGCAGAGGCCAATCTGTCACGAAACGGGTCATGATCCAAAATTCCTCTTTTGAACACTGATCTCCTGTATAAAACTCCAGAAAGCCTCCAGATGAGAACTAAAAGTGAGTAAGTGTTTCTGTTTGAATAAGTGAGTGTGTGCCTGTGTCTTTCTGTCTGCGTGAGTCAGTGAGTTACCCCAGGCTGTACAGTAGATAAGAAAGGGCAGCAAGAGCCATGAGGGTATCCATTACTCACTGGATGCCTATGGAAAGCAGAAGAGGCAGCACCTGAATCCGGTTTAATGGTGGAAATGGATGCACAGTCTCCCCGCAGAGTAATCCCCTTTATGGCCAACGCTCACCTGTGATATATGGAAAGAAGACACATGCCAGCAAGGGAGGCAGTGGGACACAAAGGTGATTGGACAGATCCTTCTGGGTGATGCAGAGGCCGCGCATAGCTTTGAACTCATGCCGTAGTCCAGGGTCACGCAGGGGGTGATTGAGTGCTGCTGTGCTCCCACAGGAGAGGAAAAGGATGAGAACTTATTTTCGGTGAGCCAACTGGAAGAAGATGATCTTAATGGCCATACTTCAAGCCAAGTTTGTTACAGTACATTCAGGCGTTGGCCTCAAAACATTTCAACCGCCATGAGTCACGGAAAACAGGCCAAGATCACGAACAGTACAACTCAAGTAAAGTTTTAGCGCAGCCAGTGCTTGAAGTGGGGAAATAAAAATTAACTTTAGTGTGCAGATTGATCAGAATCAGCAACTACTAAGAGATGTTTTTGATGTTCAAAATACAAATGTATTAAAGCAAGACAAACAGTCTACAGCTATGCTAGCAATAGGTAAAATGGTTACCATGTACACCATCTTAGTTTACAGCCTTACATGCTAATATTTGCATGCACCAAAGAAAGTACTGCTGAGACTGATGGGAATGTCATTAGTTTTGCAGGTGTTTGTTCATAAAGCAAAGTATTACAAATAGATTACATAAACTAGATGAAAAGGCACCAAAGTTATCAATTCATCCTGAGTGGGACTTGAATATTGATGCCAAATCTGATGGTAATCCATCCAATAGTTGTCATTCAAAACCACAAATTTCCACCTTCATGGCTGTGCTAGAGGAAACACCAAGGGATCGTTAACTCAATAGCATTCATCGTTTAGGAGCAATGAATGTAATATTCGTGCTAATGTTAAACTACTGTAGCCAGAAAAGCAGCCAGGCAAGAGTGGTAACAGGTGAGATGACTTGGTCCCGTAGTGCTCTATCGGTAATGTAGTTTAGTTTGGGCTATCATAAGTCATCTCCCACAGAACCTGCATGGGAGAAGGCAGAAGGCTTGCGAGTGCCAGTGTGTGTACCGTGATATTTAGTGCCTCTACTGCGTACCACTGCCTACGTCAAGCAAATACAAAGTTGTCCTATTGCAAAGCACTAATAAAATTGAAGCAGAAACAAAGTTCAGTGAAAATAATAATATTATAACATTACTGTACACAGATTTGGAAAAAGTGTCGCTCAAATAACAACCAAACAGCTGATTTATAAAGAAAAGGTGTGACACTTTCTCAAGGCCTTGAGTGGAGCATTCAATGTTTTTTGAATAATTGCTCATTTTTTGGCCTTAGTGTGAGTGTGACGCATTTTCTTTATCTTAATAAACACAGGCATAAATAAAACAGAGCTGCCTGAAGTTGTTTATCTCCATGTGTGCTATTCAGTGTTTAAGCATTTTGATCATATTATCTCATGAAGAATTTATGACAAAGCAGTGAAATATGACAAAGCAAAGTGAGTGTTATATTGACAGACCACTGTAGGATTGCAATAAAAGAAGCAAAGGTAATATCCAAAGCAACTGCCAAAGGTCCTGCAGGCCAATAACAATATTATATGAAATTAAGGTTAATATCCATAGTCAAGCATTTGTATCTGTGTTGGTGTGTGTGTGTGTGTGTGCATGGTGATGAGACATAACCCTATTTAATAATTGATATGTTTATGCAATACCTACTTTGCATTTGCCTCGTGAAAAGAAAAAACTTAATATTGAAGAATTGCTCCTGGGGTCTGATAAGGTTGAGAATCTCAGCAAAATCTGACGTGAATGAAACACTACTGCACACACAACAAAAACACACAGGCCTAGTTGTTTGTTGCGGTTATGATCTGTCACAGGGCCCCCCTCTTTCCCACTGGCTCGTAGGGGGAGTCAGAGCACAGAGGACCAAGGCTTTTTATTGCTTTATTGCTTCCTCCCAAAGAAAAGGAGCACAAAGGACTGCAGAGCCCCCTCCCCGACCACCCCTCAGCCTCCCACAGTCCCCCTCCTGCTGGGAAGAACAGGCCTGCGGTGGGCAGGAGGCCTCCCCCTTTTTGAAGGCCAGCATCTGAATAGATGGCAGCGGCCATCGTTATCCTCCCAATTAACACTCGTTTGTCTCCAGTGAATTCAATTAGAGCCATATTCATGAGTGACCAGCAGGGGAGGCGTGCGTGTGGGAGTGAGGGTCACTTCCCTACACCACATCAGAGCACTGTAGGTCAGCTCTTGTTCAGTCAAGACATCCATACATATGCAAGGTATAGCTCCTTTCTCTTTAGAAAAGAAAAGAGCAGTGAGGAGCAAAGGATCATGCAGAGTTTATTATGAATATAGATTAAAGAATCTAATTAAAGAACATGAAAGCACGTCAAAAAGTGTAGGCAAGACTTTTGCTTTGCAACTGGATACTACTCTTGCTTTATATTTTTCTACCGAACTACTGTATTTGATTTTTGTCAGTGGCAGTAGACAAAAGGGGAACTTGAGTAAGCATTGATTTACAGATTTTCAGAACAAAAGACGCCTAAACATCTATGGTAAAACTGATAATTTAGTTGAAAAGTTCAAATTCAGAGGGTATGACTTTCAATACCTTCAAAAATACAGAAGCTCCTTATTCTATTCAACCGATATGGAGATTGAGGTGATGTAGCAATGCCCTCAAAATAGGACCGTCCTCAACACGACAACGCAATAACCCCCTTCACTTTTCCAGCAGTTGGTAAACAACACACACAGGAGCTTTAGCAGCAGCCTTTTCAACTGTAACCTACACTGTACATTTACTGCTCACTTTTTCCTCTGCTCCGCTGCATTCACTCAGCTGCTTGCTCTCTCTCACTCAGACACACACTCACTACCCACACAAAAAAGGGGCTACTTGATGGCAGCTGTGAGTAGTGGGCATAACACTAAAGCAGAAAAATGCCTCTGTCCCTGTCTGGGAGGATTCTGGGTCTCGATGATAAAGGTGAGCCAACCACCACAGACGAAGCTGTGTGCACATCATTTCGGTTCAGCCCACTGATCTACTACTGTCTGTATCCACTGGGTCATCCAAGAAGGGAGTTTTTTTCCCAATCTAATCATTATTCTACAATATTTAAACCCAGCAAGACTTGTCTAAGTAGGCAACATTCAAGATTACTTTATTTGGGAAATCTGTCAAGACATCACACGTTAAAAGACATACAATTAGTACAATAACAAACATAGCTCATAGCCCAAACAAACAGATGTAGTGCATTCAAAACATACAGTACAAGTGTTGGCATTCAGTAATACAACAAAGCCTCTCATTCCACATCCTCCCGAGTTTAGGATATTCATAGATAGTGGGATGAAAGAGTTTTTATATCTATTCAAGTATCTTTTCATGTGTTTAATGGTTTAATTAACATTGTAGGCTAGACAATGGGATACATGCTCTAATGACTTATATCACAAGCAGCATAGGTTTTGTTTTTTTACACAAATGCCATCATATACAATATACTCTGGAAATGTCAGGTATAAAAAGGTATAAAAAAATAGATACTACCTAAGGTTAATGGGAATTTAATTAGTTTTGCAAATCTTTAAAAATGACTAATAAAGGAAGTGATCCCCAAAGTCATTAGGATTCATCATCTGGGGTGAATAAACAAAAATTCATGGCAATTCATTAAAATAGTTCTTGAGGTATTTCAATCTGAGTGATGGACCAATTGACAGACTAGCATCGCCATCCCTCCTCACATTGCTAATGTTGCTAAAAATCCCTCTTTTCAACCAAATTTAGTTTACGTCTTTAGATCTGTCACTTACCTAAACTATGCCACAATCAGTAAACACAGACACGTGTCAAAAATGGACACTATTTAAAGAAAGAAACACATCTGAGGTGTTTTGTGTCTTCATGTGGAGTGATGTTACTGACTGTGGTGTAAGATGGCCGTGCAGAGGAAAACGTTCCCCGCTGCGTTCAGGTTTCAGTCTGGTGTCTCTGCCTCTGGTGCAGCAGAGTAATGCTGTCCTCGCATGCAACACAGACAGGATGTGTCAACAGATAAAGCCAAATGAAACACATCTGTCCGGTAGTCTAGACCGGCTACTCTGGAGTCAGCACCATGTCAGCACGGGGACACGCTGATCACACTAGCAGCTTCAACTCCAGACGACTTTCTCCACAGGGAGCAGAAGAGGACATTTCTGAGTGGTGAAGCAGAATGAGTGAAGTACTTAGGCCTCTTTGTGTCTGATACTGGGGGCAACGAGGAAATCAGATAAGATGCCACTGAGTTTGAGCGACTCTGACGTTTTAATTGAGAGACCTGGACTGCTGCTGCTCTACACGAGCCATGAGTTGGGATCCAGGTATAAGATTTTAATTTCTGTACTGACTTAAATCTTTTGTGAGTTTGACCACTTCCTCACCCTTAAGCTGCTTTAGCTCTGTAAATTTCATGTTCTTTAGCTGCTTGACGCTCCACTATGTTCACCAGCTAAGCAGTAACTTTCTCTGACTGCTGTTTAGCACAACAACACCGGTGAGAGTGAACAAAAACAGTAAAATTGGGAGCCAGAAAACCAAAACAGTGATCTAAAAAAACGCTTAAAAGCTCTGTAGAGCTCAAGGAAACTGCAGAGTTGAGAGATAATTCTCGGTGGGTTTGTCACTATGACTGGCATCTATCACGTATACGTAATTATTTGATCCACAGTTGAAATTGATTTAACAGCTTTAAACTGGACCCCATTTTTTATAACTGAGGCTGAGGATCAAGATGTGGTCATACTGCAGGGGTTGCTGGCTAAAGTGTTCCTCTCTGCTCCTTTTCACTTACAAGGAGCCATGCATTACTCCTAGCACCTAAAAGCAGTTATGTGTGTGGCGCAGGACCACGTGAACGATGTGTGGTGGTGTGTGGTAGTGTGGTGACTGAATCTACCCTGGTGGCTTTCTCTTTCCCAGCCCTCTCTGTAGCTGTTCTTGTGATTATCATGGATTTTTTACTCTGTATTTTAATCGCATAATTTTAACTTTGTGACTGATCCTTCGCCAAGACACGTCTCTAGTAACATGGAAAAAATTAAATTGTATTTTTAACTTTTCTGGTTGGGTCTTGTGCGTCCATCTCTTTTTCTTTGAATGAGTTGTTGATCTTTGTGTTACTCGAACTCACAGCCACATTTTGTTATTCTTATTTGTATCAATAAGTATTAACACTAAATGATATTTCTAATCTTTGGCCGCCGTGAGTGTTAAAATGCAGTGAATATAAAAGGCCTGCATGGTGTGTTTGGGCTGCTGCCTAATGCCCTCATTCAGACTGAAGGATGAGCGAGTTCACTTAATGTGACACTGAACTAAATCATCATGCTTCGCAAATTCTGACAAGATGATGTACTAGTCCGCGATGTGTGCGCGATTGTGTCGTTGTGTGTATACTTAACTGCCTGTATGTATCCATGCTTGAATGTTAAGCAGCCTTGGTGCACATTCATGTCATTAGCTCTCAGAGTTCTGGTGTGT